>CM034152.1:701430005-701684063 GCA_019776745.2 Taxus chinensis
TTTACATTTGAAATCTTCTATCTCGACATTTGAAAATTCGTACAATACATTTGCCAAATCTTATATCATGAGTGTAGTAATTATTTTGTAGTGATGTGGATTGTATTATTATTGGGGGAAAGTTGTGTTAGTGATGCAATCGTTGTTTGGTTGGTTTTTTTGTTGAAAAAGTCTTTTTATATTGTTGATAACATGTTAATAAGGGGTGTGATTGATGGTGGAAGAGTAGGTATATAGATTAAACATTACATTGAAAGGTTATATATGTACATTTCAAATTTGTTACAAATTCATACATATACATTTGCAAATCTTATATCATGACTAGTAGCCTTTTGTGGACATTTTATTTACACTAAACATGGATACATAAAGACTTCCGTACAATTGCAAATTTTATAGCATGATTGGTAGCCTTTATGGACAATTTTATTTACACCTAACATGAATGCATGATCTTCTGCTTTGGATACAAGTAGTGTTGAGTAAAGTAGTGGTAGAGGTGTTATCAAAATAGAGGCTAATATTTACAATGGGTCGTTAGGAGCTCGACCAAATATACCCAGCTTGGAGGTATGGCTCGGTATACAACGTCCCCACGAACTCAGTGGTGGCTTGATCCACCAACTCATTTTTCAACTTTGTTCTACCTCGCCCCAGACCTTGATCCAAATCGCTTATCCAAGCAATGAACTCAGTCTTCAATGCAGAGTTTTTGTATGTTTTTCAACACAGACCAAGAAGAAGGATAAAATACTTGTGTGGGGAGCTTTAAAAGCTCGGGCCCCCACACCAATTTTTAATGAAGAGCGGATCAAAATAACACAGATCCTCTAAATTAAGTGGAAAATTAAGTTTAGTTATTACTAATTAGACCTCCAAATATAGAGGTAAAACTCCTATTTTTAAAAATGAATTATTTCTATACAAACAACAATGTCACCTTATCATTTTAATGGAGCTAGCCTGTGATTGCGCTCTTCAACTGAAATTTTTTTGCTTGTTCCTGCAATTTGAAAACTGTAAATCTTTTGTTCTTGCAAATCAAGGATTCAGGTTGGGGCTATGAAATGGTTGGGCGCATTTATGACTCCTACAAAATAATGGAGAGTGTTGTAATGTATATAGGCATTGAACAATTTTTATCAAATCCATGAAAAATGGATTGAATAATTTAAACTAAACAACATGTAGAAATAGCATATTGCCCCTAATTTATTTCCCACAAACATAGAGATCTCATAGTTAACTAACAACTAACATGTATTGACTTAATTTAAAGTAAAAAAGTGAATTCTTTAACTTATTACATTTATTCAAATATTCACTAATGATGAATTATGCTAATTTTTATTTCTAACAAATCTAACACATGCCAATCTACAACATAATCCACATACATTATACAAGACGAAACCAAAATCCTACACACAACCCTTGCATTCTATGAATTCAAGTAGTACAATCCCATAGAATTCACACGTAAACAGTTCATCCTGGGAAGATAATACAATATATGTAACAATTGATCCTAAACATGATCAACAAAATGAACAAGCCTAGACTTCTCCAATCTACTAAAGTAGACTCTGTTAACTTCCTGAGATTTGTCTCCCAATTTGGCATCATTACGACCTCTAGGTATGTGCTTAGTAAGTCCTATCAAATGATGAATTTTATCCTGCATGTTTATTAAAGGACCCAACATATTCCCAAAGATCGACTTAAATGGTCCTCTTTGAAATAATTCTTACCCTACTAGAAGATCTTAGCTAACAATGAACTTACTAATTGCTCTGCACGAATTTTAGTTGGCATGTCTTATGTATGCCATTGAGGGGAGCTCCCCCTTACATATTTCTCTATGATTTTTGAAAGCATAATGTACATTCTTTTTTTATGTAAGTTTTGAATGAACTAATCATGTGCTGAAAGGATTTTTAGCATTTTTTTAAAGTTTACAGGCAATTCAAATGATGAATCTAACTTCATAAGGCTCGAATGCTCTGTATTGGAATTCTCCTAACCTCAGACACATTTAAACACAATAGAGGATGAGACACATTTGTTACTGAAAAAAAGGGAAAATATCAAAATCAATCAAAGAGGTGATAAAACACATTTAAAAAAAAAACCATTTTATTATACAATTACACAAATGGTTTCAATGATACATAAAATATTAAAGTTATGAGATAAAAAATAATTATTATATATAGATTTGGCATAAGGGATATTAAAAGTGATCTCATCTCATTTTTTACATGAAGATAAATTATCTTCAATAATTTCTGAAAAGATTAAATCCAGTGAAATTTATTTGAACATGATCTTGAAGTTGGGATTCAGGGCATTTATTGTTCAAATAATATTTAAGAATAAATAAAGCCTGGGAACAGTTAACAATTTAAACAATCTACAAAAATAACCTTCAGTGTTTGAATCAGACAGTAAAAACAAGTTGTAGACAAAAAAAAATAGTGTATTTCTTCTTGAACTCTCCAAAAAGATGACGTTTCACAGAACTACGAGGAAATAAATCCTTACACCATAGATATATACCTTACATTCACCATGCAAGTGCTAAATATACCCTCATTCACCATGCAAGGTTAAAACTCAAAAATAAACTACTAAAACAACCATTAAAAGTTAAACTGTCACCACACCGTCAAAACCATCATTTAGACCATCAAATTTGACATTGTCCCATGAATGTCCGCAAAGCCCTTTCCCATAGGAGAAACGCCTCTTTACCACTTAGTCAATATACTAATAAACCCACAAATTATGTCCCTATAAACCCACAAATTCAATGATAAAGTTACCAATCCACTTCTAATCGACTGTATATGGAGCGAAATTAAACCATGTAGTTTTAGCTATCAACGTGCATGTACGCACTAAATTTTAGAAGACCGAAAAAACCACCAAAAGAAATTAATTACACAAATAGACGCCATTTGCCTCTGTGAAATACACAAATTTATTTCACAGATTTGAATGGAACAAGCCGATAGGTATGATAAAATGGGGATTTCGTAATATGATAGATTTCACTTGTACCAATGCCTGGAGCGGTGGAAGAGTATATTTGGTGTGCTGGATTTTGAGATCATGTGCCCACCACTAATGAATACCATCTGAAGAATTTTTTGGCCCAAACACTAGTGTCTGTAGTGTCTCCAGTTTGAAATAAAATGACAATAAGTTTAAGAGTTGAGCTTTGTGAACGCCGAACGGTATATGTTATTAGATTTAGAAATATAGTTATTACTTTTGTAGTTATTGTTAATAAGGGGTGTGATTGACAATACTAATTTTCTATTAAATGTACAAAGCTTTGGATGGAAACAACTATAAATTGCATGGTTATTTCTAAGCATTTTAAAATTGTGGGTATTTGTGTGCAGTTGAAGACATTATAAAAGTATTGTTGTTGGTTATCATAAAGAAACATGCAACAATAAAAAGGCAAAATCGAACATGTATGTTGAAAAGTGCATTTGTGTGCAGATGAGGTTATTAAAAATGTGGTGTTGTTGGTTAACATAAAGGAATGAAGCTACAATAAAAAGGAAAAATCAAACATTTATGTTGTAATGACGTGTAATTATGTAATTGAATATATATAGAGCAACCATTCATTTAAAGTTATGTCTCTTCATTTCAAACTTGTTACAAAGTCGTACATATACATTTTTAAATCTCATATCATGAGTGGTATCGTTTTGTGGACTATTTTATTTGAAATCGTCTAGGATAGAAGAAGTGTTGAGTAATGTAGTAGTGGAGGAGCTATCAAAGTAGAGTGTAGTATTTACGATGGGTTGAGTGATAATAGTCTTGCTTCCTCCTTTCTTCTTTCTCCAAGTGTTGCTACGTGCGCCATTTTTGAGTACCTTTCGAATGAAAAAGGAGGTGTAATGCACAATTTTGTAAGTGAGGCAACTCTGGAGAAAGCTGTGAATGTCAGACCCTGCCTTTCATTGGTTCCAATGTCGGTAGTTGCTCTATGCATAGTAAGTCCCTGGGACTTGTGGATAGTTAATGCCCAAGCCATTTTAATCGGAAATTGTCTTCGATTCCCTCTTCGAAATAGGGGGTATCAGAATATGTAACGGGTTGGAGGGATCCCAACATGGGCCGTTGTATCTATCAAATTTGACAACAAATAAAGGTAATGCTGGTGGTGGCATTGATGCATCATAGACAATGTCGATGATTGTTCCTGTAGCACCATTTACGAGTCCAATGTCAACCCATAAATTTGCAATAAGCATGATTTTTTGTTGTTTGCACAACAAAACTTTGTGCTCCAACTGATCATCATCAGGATTTCTTGGTCCATCCCGCCTGTTACTTTCTGCAATGGATTGGGCAATTGGAATGTTCAATGCCTTCAACATTTGAAGGTTGTGGGAGTCCACGAGGTCATTTGTTGCAAACAAATGTGGTGCATCCTTAAAAATTTTCAGCTCTTGCTGAGTTAGGTTTGTGTCTGTGCGAGACATTAGGAGTTCCCAATCCTCAATAAGAGGGGTTGAATCTCGCATGTTGAGCAGTAAATTACGAGAATGAAACTTGTGCATCAGTTGTTCCTTGTTGCTGAAATATAGTTTGTAATGTAATGGAAGAATGAAATCCCTTCCAAAGGGTGGCTCCATAGGATTTACTTGCATAAAGAGGATTGTCCATAACTGGTGGTAATTGCCCGAGGTCGCCGAGGAGGATGACTGATCTGTTTCCAAATTCAGATGTTTTTGAGTGTGGGAAAGCCTCGCGTAGCCTACTGTCAATTTTTCCTAGCAACTTTGGGCCGATGAAACTCATTTCATCAATAAGAACATATTCTATATGTTTTAGTGACTCTTGAAAAGATGATAATGCTTGGCCTTCAAGGGGTTTTAATTCTTTGATTGGAATACGAAGGGCTGCATGGATTGTGGGTGCAGAGATGTTGAATGCTGAAACACCGGTAGGGGCGAGCAGAAGGAGCGGCGAGGGAGATGTGGTTGATGCTTCTGTAAATGAATTCTGGATTTTATTTATCAGAAATGATTTTCCTGTGCCAGTTGTTCCTTGAATTATCAATCTTAATGGAGGTAGAAGTGTTTTGTTTGTTGAATGGTGCAGTATGGTATCAAGAGCTAGTTGTTGTTCTAAAGAAAAAGGTAGTGTGGTAGATGGTGGTGTGGCCTGTATGTTGGTGTTATTTGTGTCTGCCTTTTCTCTCTCGATGAATGATGAACTAGTTATCTGCAAATCATGTGGAACGCCATGTATGTTCCAATTATTGTGTATGTCAAAATCTCGTTTCCCCAACATTTCAATATTGTTAAGACCCGTGTTGTTTCCCAGACGAAGTTGTGCGAAGACTTGCCATTCTTGCAATGGTTCGTGTTGAATACTGCATTCGGCCTCTGAGTCAGAACTAACATCTGTTTCATATCTTGTGTCTGCGGTAGTGCGTAAAACATGCCATGGTCTGTAGTTGTGTTTGAACATGTCCCAAGTGTTGTTGATGTCATGTGGGCTTGAGCCAAATTTGGAGGCAATATTTTTGAAAGGCTTGTATAAAAGGAGTTCTGACCAACAGAAAAGGTCATATGACGTTGAATCCTGAGTTGGGACATCCACAAATCTCGGGTGGACCTGAACAATTGCTTTAGTCGACCGCAGTTTCCATTTATCTCCTTTACGGTTCCTGTTGTAGCTCCAATCTCTAGCAACCTGAATAAGTGGTAGGTGTTCCATGGTTGCAGGGTGAACTCTATATGCATCCAAGAAAGTGGTTGTTTCTTGTACATCGACGTCACTTTCAACGACACGTCTTAAGATTTTTTTGCCAACATTTAATGATACAAACGAACGACTGCACATAACAAGTGGCAATTTTTGCAGCATGTGGCATGTTTCTTGTGCGCTTATGTCATGTTCAACAATGCTCTCTGTGAGCATTTTTTGAATTGTAATGTGTGCTGGTGAATCTGCATCAGCATCTCTTGAAAATCTAGATAACATTTGGTGATAGGTTTCTGAACGTTGCTCTGCTTTTGAAGCATATTTTGCAATATACTTCAGAACTGCATGACGAGAAAGTACCGGTTGGCAATCGACATTTTCTCTCCATATGGATATCATAGTTTGATTGTGTATGTTCAGTCTATCATCGTTTCTCGAAGGGAGGTACTTAATTTTCCCATCACTTTCTATGAGTAGGGATGAAGTAGGTTGTGTGGCCCATGGTGCGTTATACCTGCACTACATCTGTGATTGCTTTCTACGCAGGCATGTCTGTTCTGAACATTTTGTGTGGCGCTGAACATGATTAAGCAATTCTTCAAGGTCTGCATGTGGGGAGGAGGATAGTATTTGTGTTGTATCTAGCAAACAAGGGTCGTCTAGCAGTGACCTGCGAACAAAATCCAAGCGGTTGCAAGCCGGACGGGGGTTCCAGGTAGACACAAACTTATCAAAGTATTGTTTTGTTGCCTCAATAACAGTTGTATCCTCCCAGTCCATTGCGTCAACTTTAGGTGCGTTCTCGAGCCATAATAAACCGTGGATGTGTGCGGAGCCTCTATGTTGCCATTCATACCTACGAGACGAGAGAACATAAATATTAGCTATGTAGCCTGGAAAAAACTTATTAAATAATAGATTTTATTACCTGTACCAATAGTCTACTGCTCCAAGTTCCTTCTGCAATATTTCTTCATGAAATATTGTGAATCTGTGATGCAGGTATGCTGATACTCGATGAGGGTTTGAGACAATGTTAAGTTTTCTCTAATTGTGTGGCTCGAGGATCAGTAGGGCATTCACCATACATAATACTGTGGAGATCTAGCCATTTAGTGTCTACAGCACTTAGAGTGAAGAATAAGGTTGGTGTCCCCAATTGTTCCACCATATCTGAAAGCTCACTTCTATGCTTTTTTCCTAGAATGAACGCGTCCCTCGAAGGCTCGATCCAAACCGCATTAAACTATCTGGGAGGTTATCTTTGGGGCATTCCAATAGTTGTCTTCGCAGATCTCCAATTGTTGTAGGGATTCCTGATTCGATGTTTTGTTTCATGAAAACTGCAGCTGTGGACTGACTTCTGTGCTGCATTATGAGGTTTAGAAGGAAGTAGCGAAATCGTGGGTGTGAACCGAAATGACCATCGTGGTAGCACATCAAATGAAGAGCATATTCATGCATTGGAACTTCTTTTATGCGGGGTTGTTGCCACATTGCTTTGCCAGCTGGAAACAAAGTTGGGAAGGCCATTGAGAACAGTCCCTCTGTATTGTATTCATTTATAGGTGACAGGCCAAGCTCTGGCCATGGCATGGTAAATGGGGTGTTACCATCATGGTTGAGCAAGAAATTTTTGATTTCCTCTTCTTCTGTTTCTGAATTATGGGGTGTTGGCACGAAAGAGGATGAGTGGTCATACGTTTCCTCATAGTCAGTGGAAGCATCAATACCATGAGCTGTAGAGCCAGTTTGCATTTGGGGAAATTCGACTGTGGCTGTGTTAAGAGACGAGGAAATATTTGACGATCAGATGGTAGGGAGGAAAGGGTGTCATGGTCAATTAAGACATCTTTGTAGTATGGATCGTGTTGGATTTTATATTGCAAGGCTGCCCAAACACGAGATCTACTGACGTAGAAATCATACTTTTGTAAATTATATCCTTCCCTTTGTATGAGTACTATGTCCAAATCTCCAAGGTGGTGTGGTAGGTGGTTTACTATTGAAGTAATGTTTTGTGGGAAACTTATGGTGTGTCCTGAGTATTTGTATTGTCCTCCATGTACTTGGGTGACCTGTAGTAATGGGTTGACCCGTGCTATAAGCATCTCCTCTATTTGGGTTAAAGATGCAAGAATGGTTGGTTGTTTTTCAGGGTCCATGTTGTTCCGCGAAGAGAAGCGATGGCCATGTTTTTCAGATTTGCATCTGCTACAGGAGGGAAAGCCTTCAAAGGAAATTGTTTTAATTCCCGGGTAATTTTCCAAACAGATTGAGCAAGTTTGGTATTTTTCCAACAAATCTATTCTTTTGCGAAACCGGCGTTGGGCTTCAATAGTCTGCGACGAGTGCGGCAATATAGGAAGTCTATGTGTATGGGGAGGGGTGGCGTGTTCTATTTGGGTGGATTGTGGATTGCAAGGTGGAAAGCAGACAAGAAGGAAAGGATGAATTGGTTGTACATGTGTGAGGAACTGAAGAAAAGTCGGTACTTGAGACACTTTCTTGTGGCGGCACAAGAAAATGGGGAGGCATGGCAGTAGTTAGCAAATATGGGTTCGTACGGAAGGAATTGGTATGGGCGTGTAAATTTGTTTCCATGGAAGTTACTTGTGGAATGTTGGCTGGAAATCCTTTAGTAGCTGTATTTGTTGGTAAGTTTTGAATGATAGGGAATGGTAGGTTGTTGGTCGATGTAAGTTGACAGATATTTGAGATTTCCGTTGTTCTATGCTCTAGGTAACGACGTCTTTGCTCAAAATTTATGTGAACTTTATTTTTTGTGTAGTTCTCTCTTCTTCGTGCTCGTTTTGCAGGAGTTGACATGATTGTGAAGTGACACACCTATGGAGAACCACCTGTTGGGAAAAAAATGTTTCGGTCAGTAATGAACGTTGCATTATACAATAAACTATATACAATTGTAATGCATGTGGAGTTCAAATGGGAACTATGTGTAATAGGTATCATTTCGAGGATTAAAATCTGCATTTTTTGCTTAAGAAAATTAATATTAATTATATGGATCCAATAGTATACAATGATGCAAATACGTACATAATATAAGTGCAAGTAATTATCATTTATTTTCTTAAAAGATATTTCAATCCAAATAGTAGTAGGAGGCAATAGTATGTCAGAATCAATAAACTATATACATTTGAAATGCATGTGGAGTTCTAATGGGAACTAATCATAAGAGGTAACAATTTGAGCATAAAAAACTTTTATGTGTTGCCTAAGGAAAATATTTTTTTGTTATATGGAAAGTTACAATACGTTCTTTAATACTATACAAGGATGAAAATACGTACATAATAAAAGTGCAAGTTAAATGCATTTATTTTCTTAAAATTACTTACAATCCACATAGTAGTAGGTGACAATAGTATGTCAATTTATAAGGAACTACAAAATTTTCTTTTGAAGCATGGGAAAAGGGTGAAACATAGATATGAAATATGCAACATAGCGGTGATAGTTCAAAGTATAGAATGGGATGGGTGAGGGTGTTAAGTTTGAAGGCACAGATACATTAGAAGTATTTGCATAAAGAAGGTTATGGAGGAGTTGCAATGTTATCCACTTTCTTAGAACTGAGGATGACACATTTCAATCTGTTGTTTCCGTAGTATGTCTCTTTTTTCAGGGAAAGTATGAAGCAGTATGTCTCTTTTTTCAGGGAAAGTGTGAAACAGTATTCGTTGCCAATGACATTGCTTGTAATTTCACTGGTTGCGTCTTCATCTATAGACAATAGGTGGAGATCACTAGCTTCAACACCCATGATTGACTCAGTTGTCTCATCAAAAGCAGTAACTGACTGGAGTTCTCCTGTTGGGTCCTTTAAATTGATCCTGAGTGCATATCTATAATCATAGTTATGAACTTGTACGTTGCAACTCGAACAAAACCATGAACCATTACCATTCTCTCTCACCTTTTTCCTGCATTTTTTTTCACCTTTTTGAAGAGGACATGCCTTGTAAAAAAAGTTTTCCATGTTGATATTTGTGATTTCTGTAGTAACCATGGCCCATTCATTTCTCTCTGTGTTCCCCATATGTAGTACCTCTGAAATCGTTGTTACAGAGGTCAAGCTCTTTGGAGGGCCCATAAATTGGCTTGTGATAGATGGTGCAGAAGGGAGTAGTCATCCGAATCTACCCAGTTATGAAGTGTATTGGTTTCTGAAATTAGAGGGTTGACGTAACATTTGGTACTTGAAACAGTGTCGATTGAGTTCCCATTGAAACTGGACACGCGAGCAGCTTTCAAGGCAAGGACCGGAAGAGGCGGTATAGAAAGCATGTCTTCAAGTTCATTGCTTATATCATCTAAGTGTTGTCCCCACAATGTGACACTTACACTGAATCCCGACATGTCCTTTAATTGCAGTGTTCTTCTCTTTGTTTCAGACTTGTCATGCCGACGAATTGTTGAGCATGGTGACATCGAAACAACAATGCCAATCAAATCAACTGTAGAACCTTCAACGCTTGCAGGTAAGTCCTTGATTTTGGTGAAGTGAAAGTGATGGGAAGGTATTGTATCCTCATTTTCTATGAGTGAAGATATGGTTGAGGAAGGTTGCAGGAAAATCTCCAAAGCATTGTTCAAATGGTTGTAACATAGCTTTGCATCAACAAATCACAATCCTCCCATTGGAAATTGTATATAGCTTCCCATTTTCAATCTGCTCATAGAATGCTTCCACGGCCTCATTGAAACAGGTGATGTGGATTTCCCCTCCTTCCTGATCAACAAAATCAAACCCAAACACGGAACCATCTCCCCTTGCATTGTGATATTGGCGAAGGGTTGTTTTTGCTAGGGCACGACCCTCTACGGACCACATGCGCATAGTTGTATTCAATCCACTTATTTTAGTTGGTGTTCTCGCAAAATATTTGTTAACCTGACTGGAACTTCCATCTGTTTGAGGCAACTGACTGTCTTGGAGAGAAATTGTTGGTACTCGGGTTGGGGCACCGATTATGAAATATTTTTCGACAACAATATCCATTTCAATGATAAGAACAGTCCTACAGTGAAAAAGTAAAATCATGATAGAATTAGAATTGAGCAACGGATGGAAAAAAACATAAAGAAATTATAATTAATATAGGGAGTTTATATACATTGGTAATCGAGAAGGAGATGAAGCTTACAGTTCACTTTTGATCATTCTAACACAAGATTTGTGTAAGCACACAATGGAGCCTTCTTGTATTGATTTTTCAGTTACACGACTTGAAAATTTGGAGGGTAGAAGTGCTGCCTGAAAATGTATCCCATCTGAAAGGTCAACACGATGTTGGGTAGCAGTGTTGAGAATGGACTTTAGGGAGGACAAGTGCAATATCTGAAATGTGGGGTCAATAATGGAGCCACCCTCAATCAATTGAGAAATTCCTTCGTGTGTCAAAGTTATTTCCATGGCAACTAAAAGATGCTCGAGATAGTGGGAGTTCTGCAAATGTATGGTGGAAAATGTAAACTTGTAGTGCAGTCAAAGATGAAATGAAGGATGTGTTCTGGAAAGCATGCATTTATAAGCAATGAGAACCTTTAAATTTTGCTTCCTTTTTCATTTATATTTTCTGAAAATCGCAAACATGAGGTCTAACCCTTTAACAATTCAATATGCAAAAACATGATATAATGTAAAAAGCTTTGCATGTAAATAACTAAAATTTGCATGATTCTTTCTCGGCATTTTAAAACTATATGTATTTGTGTGCAGATATAATGAGGAACACATCAAAAATGCGTTGTTGTTGGTTTACATAAAAAAGTGAGCAATTGTTTAAAGGAAAGACATAATGAAGAACACATTAAAAATGTGTTGTTGTTGGTTTACATAAAGTAGCTTGCAATTGTATAAAGGAAAAATTGAACACGTTTGTTGAAAAGTTAGATTTTGTGTTCCATATGTTCCACCGAAATATATACATACATTTATTTGTAACGAATTACATATTATTATGTTAAGCAAATAGAATGGAAAACAATAAGAACAATATGTACACTTGAAGTGAGAAAACTATAGGTATTTGTATGGAGATACAATGATAAAGAAATTAGGAATGCATAGTTGTTGGATAACAAAAACTGAACATGTGTTTAAAAAGTTTGATTCTCTGTCAGATATATACTGCCACAATACATACATGGAATTATTTGGAACGAGTTACAGTTTGTTTCAAAAACACTTATAGACAAACACTCATAAACTAACCACCACAAGCTATTTTTTAAAATCAAATTTCTTGCTTTTTGCTTGTGCAATTTTCTTTGCATGTTTCTTGTATTTTTGTCCAATTGCAGATGCCTCGATTGGTATTCCCATTCTCCTCAATTTGTGGGGTGGTTCATATTTTAGTGCATCTTTGTTAGAATCATAAATCAAGCAGAAGCCTCATGAATGATCTCCAATCGTTCGGATTTTGGAGAGAAAAATTGGGGATGTTGGCATCAGGTGGAGGCGATCTCTGATCATTTCGGCTATCACTGTTTTAGGTGGTTTTGGTTGCCTACAATGCAAAACATTAACAACACATTGAATACGTTTAAAATCTTCTTCCCTCTGCAAGTGAGGCGTAGTTAATGTCAGCCCTGTTGTAGGGAGTGGAATTGTGTTTCTAGTCTGCATCATATTAAACTGGAGAGGGAAAAGAAGTATGTTAGTTATAGAAGATGTTTTTAGGTATGACGGGCAGCTTAAAAATCCTTGTCAATGATCAGTCTAACGTCCAACTTGGGACGCTTCGAAATGGCCTCATTGGGGAACAAGCCCCTCAGCACATAACGAATCCTATCATTGACGAAGGCACATGCCCCCACATGTCACTTCGGAAAAAGGATTGGAGTTTAAATATAAATGTAATGAAATCCACAACAACATTCAAAAGAAAACAAATGAATAAATACTTCAATCAATATTGAAACCCACCTCAGGTTCATTTAGAGACGACACTCTTTTATTTACCAGCAGGAGAATGAGAATCACAAATACCCTACAAAAAAGTGAAAAAAGAAGTTAATAAAACTAAATCTCCTCCATTACATGAGAGGAACTAAACTTGAATTCTGGAATCATTCTACATCAGTATAATATATGTGTTTCATGGATATACATACTTCAAACATGTAGTTAAGAGTCAAAACCCAAATCAAATTCGATGAATACTCTATTCAAAATACAGACATTATATTAAAACTATTTCCAAACAAAATACATAGTTTCTTCTTTTATGTATATAACTTACCCGCATTAGATTATTTTAATATTTAATTTGGAGAGCATTCACATTGCTATTGTATGAGTACGCACATTTAACCATACGACATAAACAAACTATTTAGATGACATTATTGATATTTCAAGCCCTTAGAACAATATCTACGTCTTGAAGTTTGTTAAAAACAATTGACTGAACAGGATTCCTCAGAGTAGCATTACAGGGTCCAAGTGATTCATCAAGGTAGAGTTACCTCCGCATGAACTATTTAAGAGTGTCAACGTCGCCTAGTAGTGAAAGAGCACATGCATAGCAGTTATTAAGATGCTCACTTGGTAGAAATTTGGTGCCATACATGGTCCTAACAAAATTGAACTCTTATCAATGATAGAGACTGTGAAAAACATCTCTAGCTAAGATTTAGCCATTAACAATCACATTTAGATCAAATAATTACGATGCTATGCCAATTTTGTATGAGGAGATGAGAGATCTACAACATAAGTAACCTATCATACAAATGGTGTAACTATCTCGATAGATATGAAGTACATTGGCACGTGTTCATCAGAAAAGATCTCTCAAATAGCTATGCGTAATAGTTTGAGATTCAACTATTATGTGTGTATGTACTCAAGCCCAAATATGATATGTGGAATAGATGTTCAAGTGGAAGATTAAATATGAATGGTATTTACACAAAATTTATCCATACGGGACTGTCAAAAACATCTGACGAGGTTGCATGAATAGACACGTTTTTCATTATTCCTTTCTTGCATACACCCACGCCTTGGGTCACAATTTGTTTTCTTACATATCTCACTAATATGTCCTACTAAAAACTACTGCATCTAACAAATATGCAACCTATAGATAATGTTTTTCTTTACAAATGTATCACATAGATCAAAGCAACAAATAGATTTATTGCCCCTGTTACAAATGTTTACTCCATCACAGATCCACAACTACACACTGCTCTATACCAAATGAAGTGTTTGGTTAGAGTTTGACATAATAATACTCTCTCTGTTATCATCTTCAACAAAATACATCAAAAATTATTATATCAAGTATTTAATCATTTCAACTCTACTGCATTCCTACTCACCCTCAGTCTAAACCTCCTGACAATGTGTTTCAAGTCTCACACAAATCATCTATAGGTAAAGGAGTATCACACAAACAATAGAAGTATCTCCAACTATAATTTCTGACACTATAGACAACATGATATAACACACTACTGAGGGAAAAACATTTGGTAATCAGGACATCTCAGATGCAGATAAGGTGGATGAGATAGCTCTGGAAAAGGACAAGGTAGTCATGACTGCTAGTGATGTGGGTAAACTGAATAGGTTAGTGATCCCAAAATATCAGGCAGAACGCCATTTTCCCAAGGAGAGGTTGGATGTTGAACCAGAAAATTTTGTTACTTTTGTGGATACCAGTAATGGTAGAGAATGGCAATTTAGATTTTCTTTTTGGAGCAGCAGCAAGAGTTATGTGCTCACAAGATGATGTAGAATATTTTTCAGGGACAAGTCTTTGAATGATGGAGATACTATAATGTTTTCCAGAGATAAGGAGATTCCAAACAACATATTATATGTCTTAGTCAAGCATGAAAATTCTAATTACAATGATTCTCTGCAAAATCAATCAATACCTCTGGCAAGAAGATCCAGAGCAAAAATTCCAATTGATCATTCCTCCAAGTATAAATCCAAAGAATTACTAAAATTTCCGTGTCAAAATAAAATCAGATTAGATCAAAATACAAATCACACAAAACATGTGACAGTTGTATTATAATCACTTTCAAATTACTGTGCAAAGATTGTAAAATATTCTGATACAAAAGTTGTGTTGGTGAATGGCTAAGAGCTTCCTACAAATATCTCAATGGCTTAGAAATAGATCAGAGAACAATAAGGTGTAGGTGTTTTGTTTTGAAAACTTGAACAAATCTCCAGTATTTGAATGTTGGTATGCTATAAGGGTCTTTTTTAGAATTTCTGAGAAGATGAAAGGTCTTAGACCTGTTTGTTCGAATAAGGTGAGTCTAAGAGAAGTAAAAAATCCATTTAACAGTTACAAAATGATTGAGATTTTGGTGAAGCTATTGACAAATTTTTGTTTTCTTAGTGTCTAAAAATGAAAATATCTTCAAAAGGTTGAAGCCTAAAATGAAGGTCAATGTTTATAAAAGTGTTCTAAACAATTGTAAGCCAATTACTGTAAAGATTTTGTACAGTCAAAACCAACAAAGCTTGCGTGTATTTGAAACTGAGCTGGAAACAGTTCAAAGCAGTCTGATTTGTGACTAAGTATGGTATTGTCAAAATCTAGAGCTTCCCCTCTCCTTTATAAATTGCAGTATACCTTCGTCGTAACTACTAAAACATATAATAAATAAATTTCATTACGGTTTGTAATATTTATAGTTTGCAAATATCTGTGGACCTACAATATGTTATAGACTGTCATAACCAAAAATCGGGTGCATTAGAATAAGATTTGAAACAATGTCAATAATCAAATAAGCAAGGAGAGGCATCAATTACAGTCTTACAATCAAATTGACCGTCGTAATAGCTATATAACTTTGTAGTATGACAATCAAATTAATCATTGCAAAATTGCAGAAGACTCTGTAATAGTTCTGAGTGCATGCTACAAATTAAATTAACGGGGATTTCACTTACACTAGATCTCGCAGCAAAAATATGTGTATATCTGTGGACCTACAATATGTTATAGACTGTCATAACCAAAAATTGGGTGCGTTAGAATAAGATTTGAAATAATGTCAATAATCAAATAAGCAAGGAGAGGCATCAATTACAGTCTTACAATCAAATTGACCGTCGTAATAGCTATATAACTTTGTAGTATGACAATCAAATTAATCATTGCAAAATTGCAGAAGACTCTGTAATAGTTCTGAGTGCATGCTACAAATTAAATTAACGGGGTTTCACTTACACTGGATCTCGCAGCAAAAATCTGTGTATATTTATGGACCTACAATATGTTATAGACTGTCATAACCAAAAATCGAGTGTGTTAGAATAAGATTTGAAATAATGTCAATAATCAAATAAGCAAGGAGAGGCATCAATTACAGTCTTACAATCAAATTGACCGTCGTAATAGCTATATAACTTTGTAGTATGACAATCAAATTAATCATTGCAAAATTGCAGAACACTCTGTAATAGTTCTGAGTGCATGCTACAAATTAAATTAACGGGGATTTCACTTACACTAGATCTCGCAACAAAAATCTGTGTACTAATGCTCTTCTTGAACCCTCTAGTAAAACTAACCCTCCAGTAAAAATAATCCCCGCATTAAATAATCCCTGCATCCAGCATGCAACAAAAAACAATTGTTAAAATTAGGCAGAAAAAACACAAACCCACCGCAACATGCAAAATTGGAAGAGTAAAATTATTAAAAATAGTAAATATGTAAAAATAAAAATTGGAAAAGTAAAAGTGTTAAAAATAGCAAATCTACAAACCGTCATTCAGGCCGTCAAATTTGACACAGTCGGATGAATGTCCACAAAGCCTTTTCCCATAGGGGTAACGCCTTCGGCGTAATTAGTGGTCACTGCCGAGAGGTGAGCAAGATTATGTCCGTGAATGTGTCATTAGGGAGTTGGAGTTAATGGCCAAGGTACCATTTGCTGTTTGTAATTTTGTAAAGTTTGTTCAGTGTATGTGAAAGATGATGACTTGGTTGAATTTTGTGGATACGTTTTTGTTATTTAGTAGCATATTTGTTGTTGTATATTAGTCTTTTACAACCAATACCAATCTTCTTCAAGCTCAAAATTTTAGGTTTTGATAAATTCTAATAGTTGGTATGCTACACCATGCATCGGATTTTGGTATAACTGTACATAGGTTTCTCTGATGTTTCATACTATGATACTTAGATTGAGATTATAAAAGTGCACACGTGTTATTTAGCTACATACTAAGTTGATAGCCCAATTGTATGTAATTTATGAATGGAAACAAGTTAAATGGAGACTTGTAGCTTGTGTGGCTAGGTATTGTAGTTTTATGTTAATTGTACAATGTGGAAAACAAAATTCATTTTTTCCCCCAAACTTTACACTTGTAATGCTGAATACGTCCTCCCAATATATTTGCTATCTCTTAAAAATGGGGTCATTTTGTGCACACGCTACAACCATGTGATCCACACTAAAGAAGACAAAAATCCCATTTCCGAGGAGGTGCATTTTATAGGTAGATCTTGTGCATTCTTGGATACAGAAAAAAATAGCTGCACAATTCCCCTTGTAGTCTTCCATCGCCTATTTTCCCTTTGCAAGCGAGGGTGTAGTTAATGTCAGCCCGTTGTAGGGAGGGGAATTGTGTTTCTAGTCTGCATCATATTAAACTGGAGAGGGAAAAGAAATATGTTAGTTAAAGAAGTTGTTTTTAGGTATGATGGGCAACTTAAAAATCCTTGTCAATGATCAGTCTAACGTCCAACTTGGGATGCTTCGAAATGGTATCATTAGGGAACAAGCCCCTCAGCACATAACGAATCCTATCATTGACAAAGGCACATTGCCCCCACATGTCACTTCGGAAAAAGGATTGGAGTCTAAATATAAATGTAACAATCATAAGAAAATAACATGAAAGTACTCTACAATAATTTTTTAATCCATAGCATGCAATAAACAAAACAAATGAAATAAATACTTTCAATCAATATTGTAACCCACCTGAGGTTCTTTTAGAGACGACACTCTTTTCTTTACTGCAGGAGAATGAGAACCACAAATACCCTACAAAAAAGTGAAAAAAGAAGTCAATAAAACTAAATCTCCTCCATTACATGATGGAAACTAAACTTGAATTCTGGAATCATTCTACATCAGTATAATATATGTGGTTCATGGATATACATACTTCAAACATGTAGTTAAGAGTCAAAACCCAAATCAAATTCCATGAATACTCTTTTCCAAATACAGACATTATATTTAAGACTATTTCCAGACAAAATACATAGTTTTTGCTTATATGTATATAACTTACCCGCAATAGATTATTTTAATATTTAATTTGGAGAGAGCGGATTGCTATTTATGAGTCTCAAATTTGACGATGAAATTGTCAAGCTTGTAGTCCAAGATGTTTTCAAGCCCTTAGAACAAAAGGTAATGAAGTTCGGCCCAAGCCCTCATAAGAGGATTCCTCAAAAGCAATACTCCAAGAGATCATAAATGAAGCTCCTTAGAATTTCAAAGTGTCTTCATCGATATGGAAGAGCACATGCATAAAGTTATTAAGATGCTCACTATAGATTTTGATGCCAATGTCCTCACTATTTGCATTTATGGAAAGGGTGGAGTGGGAAAAACATCCCTAGAAAAAGCCATCCACAATCACATTTACCTCAAATAATTTGATGCTACCAATTTTGTATATGATGTTTGTCATAAAACCTAGCATACTAATGGTGTAACTAAGATGCATCGGTAGATATTGAAAGACCTAGTAAAGTTGAAGGGTAAAGTTAATGACAAAGCTCATGAAAATATATTAATGAAGGGACATTTGAGGTCCATCAAGGCCTTTGTATTATTGAATAAAATATTTCATTCAACTGCAAAATATGACACCTACATGAACTTCAGGGAAAAGTTTGCCAAACTCACATAACACCCACATGAATCTAAAAAATACCAAGAAAACATGGCAAATATACTTTAATGTGAAAAATAGAACACAAAAAAAAGAAGCCTACATCTAGTTGAACAAACTCAATATATTAGAACAAAAGGCGACAAGAAAGGGCACCAACATAAATATGAAAACCCCTTACTAACATATGAAGGAAAATATTAATGTAATTACTTTCCCTAATATCCAACCTTCTTCAATCATGCCCACAATAAAAAAATGCATTAAGTCTAGCACCAAAGTATAGTATAGTGATTCACGGATTTACTGTGTTGAAAATGTAAAAAATACGCAATTTACAGGGGTGTCTACTTCTCAAGTAACTGTCGGTATACTTTTCAATGAATGGTTGATATTGCCATTATGTGTTATCATGATAAATTATTTCACTATATAATGTACCAGTATTGTGTGTCAAGAGGGTCCCTTTAGCTCACGAACAGGAGTTAGCAAAACTTAGCAGGGGTTGCTACGATCACAACCTGTATTTAGTGATCATATAAATATTTGCATGACAACATATGCTGGATGGATTTTTGTTTTCATTTTTTGGGCTTGCAATAATTGTGAGCCTTATGTGTTTTTGTTGTAAGCAATTTTTAATGAGTTTTATTAAGATTGAAGCAAGCTACTCTGCCAATGAGTTTTTCAACTCCACCTGCAATGTGGTTCATAGTCAGGATTCAACATCAACATACAATCCACGTTATTTTAGGATGGCAATATTCAATTACAGATAACAACTCCTAAGCTCAATTATCGCAAATTCTATATTTTAGAATCTTTCAAATTTCACAATAAAAGCCAGGCATCAATATGGTAGAAAACATTGTAGGTTTTGTAAGCTAGAAAATTACATTACTAATAGTTCTGCATGAAATTAATCCATAGTTTTTGAAAACTTACTAAGCACAAGAAAAATAAATATATGAAAGAGCAGATTCTTTGGTAAAGGTGTGAGCACCTATAAGGAATGTGGGATTGTTTCTTTTGTAATGCACTAATAACGTCTGAGAAAAAATAATTCTGTCCCTATAAACCCACAAATTCAATGATAAAGTTACCAATCCACTCCTAATCGTCTGTTTATGGAGCGAAATTAAACCATGTAGTTTTAGCTATCAACGTGTAGTGTGCACACTAAATTTTAGAAGACTACAAAAACCACCAAAAGAAATTAATTACACAAACAGATGCCATTTGCCTATGTGAAATACACAGATTTATTTCACAGATTTGAATGGAACAAGCCGGTTGGTATGATAAAATGGGGATTTCATAATATGATAGATTTCACTTGTACCAATGTCTGGAGCGGTGGAAGAGTATATTCGGTGTGCTGGATTTTGAGATCATGCGCCCACAAATAAGGAATACCATTTGAAGAATTTGTTGGCCCAAACACTAGTGTCTGTAGTGTCTCCACTTTGAAATAAAATGACAATAAGTTTTAGAGTTGAGCTTTTCCAGCTTTCTAAAATTTTCAATTTCATGATCTCAATAAAACTAAGAATGAGACCATCAAATTGAAAATTTAGAAATATTTTATTTCATTTTTAGTTTAAATTTTTGAAGTTGCCTGACCCACAGTTAATAGCATAAAAATTTGTCTATTTTAAGACCCAGGGTTTCAACCTAGGGTTTGCTGCAACAACTAGCTACAATTTGGTTCACAACAAGGACCAACTAATTCAAGAATGGCAGAGAGAAGGAAAACACATTTTGTTAAAGAAAGTTTGACCTAAATTTTGGAACTGTTGTTTTGTCTAAAAATTCAAAAGCCAAAATTACCGATCCATTTTTATTTTGCATTTCTTTAAGGGGCTTCGCAGTTGCTGAAAAATGTCATCATGAAACATGTGGGGCGATGAATGTGAGTTACCCGTTTTGGATTCAAGAACCAGACTGCAAAAAACTTGGGTTTCAGATCACATGCAAAGGGGATAATTCTACTGGTGAGCTCACTTTGTTTCTTCCTGCCTCTGTAGAAGACAATACTACACGTTATAATAATACTTGGTATAAAGATGTTGATTTCAAGATTATGAAGATCAATTATATAGGTGGTTATGTTGTTATAGATTCAACATCTCTTAAATCCAACCTGTGTAGCCCAACTGAGAATGTAAAAAATTTGTTTCAGCTACCACCAGAGGGACCGTTCACTATTTCCAAGTCCAATAAATTCGTTGCCGTTGGCTGCTATGTATTTGGTAGTATCAGCTATGGTGATTGGGGCGAAATAAGATGTGAATCTAGATGTGTATCTCAAAGAAATCCACCATACTGCAAAAATGGTTGCTGTGAAATTGTCCTTGAAGATGACTCCAAGTGGGTAAGTTTCACGGGTGGAAGTCTGCCACTGCCTCTTGATCACAATATTACAGGCAACAACGATTATGGTTTCTCAACCATATTTGACCCGGATAATTTCATGTGGGATTATTATGTTCTTAGGATTAATTATTTTGAGAATTGTGCAACAATTTAGCTGTACAGATAAGGTCAAATTGAACCAAGATCTTCACAAGAATTTTTTAATATACATGCGAAATAAAACAATGTTCAGAAAACCATTACAAACAACTAACTCTCCCCAAAAACGAAAAAGAAGAAAAACATAATGCATTCAGGCACCTGGTATATAATCTTCCTGTGCTTCTGGCTCAATGCTACAGTGATCAGTGAAACCTTTGAAGAAAATGGAGGTCAAATCTATGGATTGAAAATCTGCACAGATGAAATAAAAACCCAAATTGAGAACCTGAAGAATGTAATTATAGTATTAGAGACCAACATTTAAAGGTCAATGCATGTAGAAGCTATCAAAAAAAAATTAAAAATAGCAAAAGTAAAATTGTTAAAAAAAAACAAAATTGTTAAAAATAACAAAACTGTCATTGAAACCATCAAATTTGACACAGTCCCATGAATGTCTACAAAGCCTTTTCCCATAGGGGTAACGCCTTCGGCGTAATTAGTGGTCACTCCGAGAGGAGCAAGATTATGTCGTGAATGTGTCATTAGGAGTTGGAGTGTAATGCAAGGTACCAATTTGCTGTTTGTAATTTTGTAAAGTTTGTTTCAGTGTAGTGTGGAAGATGATGATGGTTGAATTTTGTGGGAGCAAGTTTTTGTTATTTAGTAGCAATTTTGTTGTTGTATATTAGTCTTTTACAACCAATACCAATCTTCTTCAAGCTCAAAATTTTAGGTTTTGATAAATTCTAATAGTTGGTATGCTATACCATGCATCGGATTTTGGTATAACTGTACATAGGTTTCTCTGATGTTTCACACTATGATACTTAGATTGAGATTATAAAAGTGCACACGTGTTATTTAGCTACATACTAAGTTGATAGCAAATTGTATGGTAATTTATGGAAATGGGAAACAAGTTAAATGGAGACTTGTAGCTTGTGTGGCTAGGTATTGTAGTTTTATGTTAATTGTACAATGTGGAAAACAAAATTCATTTTTTCCCCCAAACTTTACACTTGTAATGCTGAATACGTATCCCAAATATATTGCTGTCCTTTAAAAATGGGGTCATTTTGTGCACACGCTACAACCAATGTATCCACAACTAAAGAAGACAAAAATCCCATTTCCGAGGAGGCATTTTATAGGTAGATCTTGTGCTTATTGATACAGAAAAAATAGCTGCACAATTCCCCCTGTAGCTTCATCTCCTATTTTCATAAAAATTCTCCTCAATGTGTTTGCAGGGAAAATTTTAGAAAACCCATCTTTCATATCTTGCACAGAAAGGGAAGCCTATTTTAACTGGTTATCAACAAGTCTCATCTACCAAAAATAGACCTTTCCCTATCACCAGCCTGTGCATATTGAGAAATCCTTGTATTACAAGAAACCACAATTTTCTGAGACATTATGTCAAATACTTGGCGGCCCATGAGGCCAATAATGTTACGCTGGCAAGGGTTTCTTCGATTTTATGTTGACTAATCATTTATTTATCCCTCTATTTTAATCTTGATCAACATTTATTGGTATTATTATATGCATATTTAATTGGTTTTGTAAAACTTTAGTAATTTCTTTCCCCTGTATTTTATATCCGTACATGTGGAATGTTTGTTTCGTAAACGTGTATTCATTTGACTGCTGCAAAAACTGAAACTGCCCTAAACTCATACGAGGGAAACAACCCCAATAGTAAATGCGCTTGTTTATATAAAAATAAATTGTTCAATTTTTCTTTAATTGTCTTGGTTTTTGACTTGATGTACCAGTTTGTGAAGTTTTGGCTGTGTATTTCCCCAATATGAAAAATAACATATATGCAGAAGGCTACAATAGATGAATTGACTCTTAGGTATTGTCAAATAGGAAAACTGCTATGTTTGATGTAATAACCAAACTACAAGTGAGGCCATTAAACAAGAGACATAACAATAGTAGAGTACAACACCTACACGCAACAACTGCAAGAGATAATTTGATTGAATTGAGGAATGTGATAACAAAGACCCTTGACCATATCAAATGTCTCAACTTAAGGGGTAAATCATGCAAATGGGGAAAAACAGTAAGAGAATCATAGTAGACCATAGAAACCACAGGCAACAGATCATCGACATGCTGAGCTAAAAGAAGGCTTTCATTACAGAGCTTTGAGTGTAAATCCACAAGAGACAAATTAAGTGTTGAAGTTGGATGAATATATTTTGTGTTGAAATTGGGCAATAGTCGGCATATCAAAATAATGACATTTATGCAAATGGTTACCTAACAAGAGGAATTCATCAATGAAAAATAACCATTCATCTGAGCTTCCTAGGTTGTATACAAAACGAAAAGAAAAATACTTAGTTTTGTTTTTAGTGTATTCAATTAAAAAATAGCTCTGGAAGCAATCCTTGTTCTTCTTTCTTGTTGAATTTTTGATTTCTACATGCCTTACACATTGGGTAAAAATAAGGCATGGAATTTCAAATTATCAGTGACTGTCAAATAAAAATTTGTTGATGATTTAGCTCCTTGTCATGCTTGTAAATTCCCATTTCCTTTTATAAGATTTTTTTATATAAGATAACTAAGTTTTATAATTTTAACTATAGATAATCTATGCAAAAGCACAAGGCATGTGGAGTGGTTGCAAGATAAATAATTGATATGCCTCCTCAAACTGATAGCTTTACAACAGGGTATGGGTAACCATCAAACAATAATAGCAACGACTTACAGAAAATGTAAACAAATGCACTCAGCCATTATTTGAAAATCAATGTTTAATTGACATGTCTATGCACAAATTAAAAACATTCAAATTTTAAACCTGGTAATTACATTTTGTAAACTGTGTTGAAGGCCTTTTCAACAAACCCAGTTTGCATATATGCTGCTAGCATTGCATGTCTTGAATGACACCTGAGCAGGTTCATTTATTTGAAAATCCTTTTAAGCGGAATCAAGAACACCACTGTGTAAATCCTCTTAACATGGTATGGCATTAGATGGCGTGTAGGCAGAGACATTTCTTTAGATAACCACCTACACAATGTCAACAAGTCAATATGTAAACTCTTGACTACCCATTAGTGGATCACATTTGTTTTGTAATTTTTCATCAGTATGGACACTGTTGACATTCATCATCAAAATGTGAGCGTGCTTTTGACTACCATGCAAAGTTGAAAATAGTTTGGCTGATACTCTAAAGGATGTTACTGAGGACCATGAAATCAGGAAAAACCCTGCACTTGCTCTCTATAAACTTAACAAAACCTCAAAATACAATGCAAATATCGATCTAAATATAATTGGAAGTATACTTTCTTCTGAGCTTATAATTATTTATAACGTTATATACATGTATGCACATTGTAACAAAAAAACAGGTATGGGAAATTTTCTCTTAAAGTGTGTAATGAAAATCATTCATACATATTAAAACCGAGGACCCCATTTTCTAAGCATTAACTTAACACACAAAAGTCACCCACTAAAAACAACAAAAAAAACTTGCATATGAAAATGGAATCTACCGCATACTTAAGTCCATGCAAACAAAAACAAACCTTGTATTACTAATGACAAAAGCTAAAAAACCAGTAACTAATACAATCACACCAAAAACCATACAGAGAAAGAATTGATATGGAAAGGCTATTTTGTACAGGGTAAAAACATTTTACTTTTACTGCAATATGGACCAAAAAAATCTGCATGAATTAAAAAAAGAGCCAAACACTCCTGTTCATGCTCTTACGTAAAGGTTACGATATGTACATGCTTTGTACATGCACAACGTAGGGGGAAAAATGACATGCCAATTGCAGAATCAGTTGTGCAGGATAAGTACAATACTAACATGTTTAAACTCATTTTAAGCTTTGATACTTTTCCGTAGCTGACGCTTTGTAAATGTGGAAGAAACTTTTATCAGAGCCTCTGTAGTGTAGTGCCTATGAGCCTTTTAGGAGATAGGAAGTGAATGCCTTTTCAATCAGATTTTGTAGCACATCGTTGTAGGCTTTTTCTTTCATTTTTTGTTGTGCTGTTTCCACATCAACAATTGTTTGTTGCAGGATATGTTGAGCCTCTTCAATTTTTTGTGTGGAATACATGCTTACAATGGTAGCTTCATCCACTGTTGTAGGCGTCTGGTAGTGAGCATCTATGTACTTGTATAGTAGTTATCTATTAACTAGATAACTGGCGTCAACGTTGGTCCGACCAGCTAAAGTGTGAAAGTTTTCTTCCATTGCTAGTCATTCTACATAGGAAATTCAAAGTTTAGATACATGAATAAAGTACGACTTGTGTACGTTAGAATAGGAATAAAAGAAAATTATGGCCTACCTGAGGTAGATTGCATAGTAAATACCAAATTAATACAGTACGTAGACAACAAAATGATATTTTTAATAGTGAAGCCCACGATTTTTAATAATGATTAAGCCGATTATGGTCATCAAATGTACTTTTAAATGTAAATCTTTATATAGGTATTACAAGTGTTAAAAGAATAGACCTCGTAGGTGTTGACCTGTGGCCTGACCTGAGTTGGGAGGTGTTGTAGTGGGGATTCTATCTAAAGCCGAGTAAGTTTAAATGGGACGTATAAGTGTTAGAAGGGAAAAGCGTACTCTACCAACATGGGTGGATCACTTCTTTTTCCCCCGTGCGCATCTTGAGCAGTAGTGGTGTCTGGAGTCGGTGTTGGTGCGAGCAAGTATAATATAGAAGGTGGATTTTATTGTTGGACTCTCTGCATACAAAACAAATGATGGGCTTGTTACATTGTTATGGGTTGGGGGTGTATAGAGATGGTTGACACAAGTGTAGGGTGTAGGGTGAGTACATTCCTGTGTTGTGCGCAAAGGTAGGTCGTGATGTAACTGCACTTTTGCGTCTAATTAGTTTGTAGCATGCTTTTCCTCTTGTAGCCGATTGCAACAGGTGAATGAGAATGCTGGGGAAATGCATAGGTCGGTAAGGGCATGAACTCGGGATAAAGCTGTGAAGGTAAGACCTTGCCTTTCTTTGCGACCTATGTCAATGGTTGTTTTTATCAAGAGTGAGGCCTTGTGCTTTATGAATGGTTAGTGCCCACGCCATTTTCAAAGGTACCTGTCGGCAGTTACTTCTTATTATGGGGGGACATGAAGATAGGTTGGATGTGCAGGGTCCCATGCTGGGCCCATGTAGGCTGGGAAGTTGACAACCAAATACAAGGGCAAGCTTGGTGGGGTGGTGGTTTGTTCGTACAACGTAATAACGATATGTCCTTGCACACCGTTAACAAGGCCGACCTGCACCCAAAGATTTGCTGTCAATATTGCTTGTTCACCTTCGCAGAGTATGAGGGTGCTTTCTAATTATGTGTTGGTGCTTTTCCTTACTTCGTTCTGCCGTGTTTGCTCAGCTTTATCTACTGAGAATGACATGTTAAGGGCACACATCCTGTGTTTTTAGGTAACATTACCAAGGTATTTGTACCATATAGGTGCATCACTATTTTGAAGGCCTCTTGTTCTATAGGGTTGATGTATGTAGGGGTGCGTGACATTAGAAGGTTCCAGTCCTACTCTATGGCAACTGTATTTCTGACATTAAGTAGTAGATTGCGGAAAGTTTGGTGCGTAGGGTCGGTGCCTTAGTGGTAGAAGTTAGTAGTAAGTGTAACTATACTTATGAATAATGCCCATAACATGTGGCCGTAGGTGCTGGGAATGTACAAGGGAACATCTTTAATTGGAGGTAACTGAGCTAGGCCACCAACCAGAATGATGGAACATACTCCAAGGGAAATGCTTCATGTAGGTGTGTGTTTATATGGGTAAGCAATTTGGGGCCGATGAAGCTCATTTAATTGATAAGTATGTATTCCACATCTATCATGGCCTACTAGAATGTAGCTAAGGTTTGGCCTTGGAGAGGGATAACTTCAGATGTTGGTATGTGTAGGCTGGTATGTATTGTGGTGCCGCAGATGTTGAATGTTACGAGGCATGTTGGGGCTATCAGGAGCAATCAGATGACGTGTAAGTTACTGGGTGGGTGGAGCCCTCTCGAAGTTTTCTGTATCAAATGTGATTTACCAGTGCCAACTGTTCCTTGGATTATCATGTACATTGGCATTGCATTTGCATGGGTTGTGATTCTCTATAATGCTTCCTGCTGGTCCGCTGATAAGTTATAAGCATTTGTAGTGGGTAGAAGATTGGGTAAAACAATTTTGGTGGTTGTATGTGCAGTTTCTATGAAAACCACCCCTGTTTCATGTAGTTGATTTCCAATAATAGCTTGTGGCCAGCTGTGGGAAATGTCAAAATTGCGCTTCCCAAGCACGTCAGGTCATTGATGCCTACAGTCCCTTTAGAATGTAAACGGGAGAACACTTCCCACTCGTCCATTTGGCATGTTGCTGCTTCATTAGGGATGTCATCAGAGCTACTGGTTGGGGTGCTAACTGCTCTGTCTATACCTAGACATTGTACGTGCCATGCCTGATAGGTTGGAGAGAATATGGCCCACTGAAGGCTAAGTGTTTTTGGGCATGTGCCAATGTCGGTTGGAATGCTACGAAAAGCCTTGTATAGTAGGAGCTCCGTGAAGCAGAAGGTTTCATATGAAGGTGATCCAATAGTAGGGGTGGTCAAAATCTAGGCAAAACCTATAACTATAGCCTGCTTTGCTCATTCTTTCCACGGTTGGTTTTTCCTACGCTTATTGTAGGACCATGACCGTGTAACTTCTATTAAGCAGTGTGTGTCTAGGGCAGGGGGCTGTGTCATGTATGCATATATAATTTTTGTTGTGCAATCTCCGCTGGGCTGAGCCTGTGAAATTTTCCTGTAGATGGTTTTTCCCACGGATAGTGTCATGAAAGCTCGGCTACATACGGTAAGTGGAAATTTTAGTAGCATGTGACAAGTTTCTTGTGCACCAATATCTCGGTCAACAATTGTTTCTAAAAGGAGGTTGTTGTATGTTTTACTGAAAAGTTTTTCAGGTGCTACCGTCGCTGTGATTTTGAAAAGCATGTGGTGGTATGTTTCTAACTTGTGTTCGGATTTGGATGCATACTTTTCTATGTATTTCAAAACAACTGTGTCGCAAAACTACGTGCTGACAATCGATGTTGGCATGCAAAGTCGTTAACATACCCCTATTGTGAATATTCAACATGTCATCATTGTGGGTTGGAGTGTAAACTGCATGGCCCTGTACATCTAGGGCTAGGGTGGATACTAGCTGTATCGGCTACAAGCATTTATACCTACATAGTAATTGGTTTCCTTTCCTCCACAAGCATGTAGTGATAATACATTTGGTGTGCCGCTGAACACGATTAACCAAGGCTGCATAGTCACTGTTGGTAGGTATAACTAGTATATCTGGTGAAAGTAGTAAGCATGGATCATCAGTTGTTATATGTGGCATGCAGGAAGCAACCGCCAAATTTTCAAGAGGGTTCTAAGCTGTGACCTAATTTTCGAAGTAAGATTTAGCAACATGTACGACGTGTGGGTCTACCCAGTCTAATGTGTCCATGTTGGGATTTTTGTTGAGCCATATGAAACCATGAATATGTGCGAAGCCTCTATGTTTCCATTCGAATATGATATAATAAATGTTAGCAGGAAATAGATTAAAGAAAATAAGCTGTAATAGTTTTTTGTAAGGTTTGAATGGTACATGGGTTTACCTGTACCAGAAGTCTTTTGTGTGCAAGTACTTTTCCAAGATTTCTTCGTGGAAGATTGCAAATCTCGCTGCCATGTATGTTGTTGTCAGGGCGGATATTTAATGATGTTATGGTTTCTCCATTTTTGTGCAACGGACGGGGTGTGGGGGGGCAAGGTCCTAGCATGAGGCAATGTAAGTCTCACCATTTAGTATTGGCAACACTCAGGGTGAAGAATAAGGTTGGGGTGCCTAGTTGACAAATCATATCTGAAAGTTCATTTTTGCATTGTGTCCAGAATGACTGGGTACCTCTAAGGTGGGAGGCAAATTGCATGAGGCGATTTGCTATTTGCTCATCTGGCAAGTTCTCCAATAGGGTGCAGAGATGCTGTATTGTTGTAGGCATGGTATCTTCAATATTTTATTTTGAAAAAATAGCAGAGATGGACTGACTTCTATAGCACATCATAAGGTTTAGTAAAAAAGTAAAGGAACCGAGGGTGGGTGCCAAATCGGTTGTAATAGTATCGCATTAGATGAAGAGAATATTCATGCATTTTGATTTCTGTGGGGCGGGGCTGGTGAAACATAGCTATACGTGACGGGAATAGAGTTGGGAAGACTATAGAAAATAAACCCTTTGTTGAATATTTGTTGATGGGAGTTGAACCTATACAAGGCCAATCAATTGAGGGTTTGTTGGTATGTGGAGTGGCTAGTGCATACGCCCTAATTTGGACAACCTCTGTACGAGTAGGAGGGAGACATGCAACAAATGATGTTACAAGTGTTGGTTCCAATGGTGTGGGGTCAACCTCGTGCTTCAGTTGAAGGAAGGTTTGGCGAAGTGGTTTGTTCAAGTATGTAAGGCAAGTTGTCAAAGATATTGGTTGCAGGTATGAGTAAACTTGCAAGGGCGACTTCATCTATAAGGGCGCCATTATATTATGGGTCATGTAGGATTTTGTAAGAAAGTGCATTTCAAATGTGGTCCCTACTCACAAAGCACTCATATGATTTTCCTTCTATGCCTAATCCTTTTAGAATTAGGATGTCTAGGTTTTGCGGGTGCCGAGGCAAGAATTTTAAAATGGAGGTAATGTCTTGGGGGAAGCTAATGGTGTAGCTAGTATACATGTATTGATCTCTCCAAAGACATGTGTGACTTGCAAAAGTGGGGCTACTCTAACAATAAGCATTTCATCAACTTGCGTTAAAATTGCCAGCTCTACAGGTTGGGAGCCGGGGTCCATATTATTCCATGAGGAGAAGTGGTGGCCCTTTCTTTCATAGGAGCATCTACGGCAACTGACTCCACCAAGAATGAGCCTAGTTTTGCATTCCTGGGTAGCATTCATTACAGATGGAACAAGGTTCGCCATGAAGCATGGATTCTAAGCAAGCCCGAAATGTGTGTTGCACATTGTAAAATCTAATATTGGAATTGATCAAACTGTTTGACTAATCTTTCATCACCATGGAGAGTGACATAAATCCTTTGATTCAAAGCAACATTTTAAGTTGAAATTTAAAGTTTATGTGTAACTACTCCTTGTGAAATAGAGTTGTTAAAGAGAAGGCAAAACATCTATTTTTTCAAAGCCATGTGAGAATGATTTCTCAAAAAAATTAGATATTACATTGCAAGGAAAATTAAATCCAACAACACCACTTTTCTAAATAAATCTTTTCCAAAAAAATTTAAAAATTGATAATTTTATTAAATAAGAAGAGAATTGACAAACTTATAAATATCAACACAAGAGTTCCAAAGTTCCCCGAGACTTATCAAGAGTAATTTTAATCAACCTTTAAGATTCATTCGTAGATGATCTATCATCAAAATAAAAATAAGTCACAATATGACTAGCCCTTGTGTTAACATTAAATTGTTCAATTGTTTTAAAGAAGATAGCATTGAATTTTTTTAAGTAATTAACATTAATTTGTTTTAATGTAACTAGTATAGATATCTTAAATACATCTATAAAAAATATGCCGAGAGATATCAATCACAAGGCACCTATCTAACTATGCAAATGTTAGTAAAAATTTGCATATCTAGACTCTAAAAGGAAGATAGAAAAATAATAGTAATTTTAATTGGTTGAAAACATTAACTAATAGTAAACACTAAAGTCACTAAAATGTATTTAATAACCTAAGGCTTAGAATTTGATGGTCACCCCCGCCTATCAACAAAATAATCGTTCTCATTATTTATCTAACTTTTCGATTTAACTTTTTAAAAATGTTACAAAACTCTAAAAAAAATATCCAAAATAATCAATTTCATTTTTTTGAATTATATTAAGATTTTCAACCAACAAAACTTTGGAATAAACTAATAAAGAGATGCTTTTTGAATTGGTGTTAAGAAAAGTTTTAGTGGCCATATAAAGATGTGCCATGATTAAAAAATACTCTAGAAGACACTTTTACAAAACGACAAAAAATAAAGTACATTACTCCCATTAAAAATGATTTGATTTTAAAAATTATATAGAAACATAAATCTAGATTTTACTTTTACTACTTTACAATTAATTTTAATAGAAAGTTTAAAAAAATAAAAAATAAAAAAATCATACTGGAACATCTTTTACTTCAAAAAGCAAAGAACCTGAAATATCTTTTGTTTTTAACATCCAAATATAATTTTAAAAAATATAATATTAGAAGAGAAACCAATTATTTTTTGATAAATATTTTAACTAATAATTGTTAGTAATCAATTCTCAAAAACTCTATTCGAATAATCTATACTTTTACACCAAACAAATCCGTACGCCTTCTACTCCGGCCACTTCAGCGCAAATTCACTACTATCATCTGGGGCTTATACTATACTCTAACCGTTGCGTCAAACCCACCCATTTACAATTAACCCCAACAAACTGTCGACAGACCTCCAATTCCGACCACGGCGCTTGGTTGTGGAGCAGCTTCCGAGGTTTAATTTAAATGCCGGCCTACCTAGTCAAACAATGTCATAAGGCAATTGCGTGGTTAGTATGGCCCGCCACCCTTAAGACCCCCCCTCCCCCCTCCGTGGTCTCTCTAAGCCGTGAGCTTTTAGCTGTCCTGCAAAAATTCGGTTTGCGCTCAATTCGTTTGAGCAAGACCAGTTCCACTACACAACAATTTAAATGCCGATGGGACGGTCCTTGCTACTGTTGCCTCCACTACGAGCACCAGCTAAACACTGAAAAACATGGTGGCGGAAACTGCTGCAATCACAATACCTATCATCGTCCTATGGTACTTGTTGCATTAAATATATTCTGATTCGACCATCGCGCTTAAAAGCCCAAAGTCCTTCCAAACAACAAATCTATTTATTATCTTAAGTTTTTCGAATCTGTGAAGGAGAACACCTTGTGATCCGAGAGTTGTGAGCTGACGAACTGACAGTCTGTGAGAAGCAAAGGCTTTGATTTCGGTGCCGGTACTTTTGCAATGATGTTCCCGGTAATCGGCGGTGCCCGCACAGCAACTGCTCAAACGGCCGTTTAGGGACCCCACCTCCGCACCTAGGTATCGGATATTTACCAGACGACCCAGGCATTGGGACAAGCCCTCTGTCAGTGCCTGCCCGCAGGTCTGTGAAGCGGGCTCCGCGGATCCTGCCAATTTCTCCGCCAGGCGCAGATCTGCAAACTGTCCTCAAACCACACAAATAAACAGGTTTCCAGGGGGCCCCACCTACATATGCTGCTCTAATCCTCAACCAACATGCAAGGTCGCGGGTTTCAGGGAAGCTCAAGAAAATCAACTGCAACTACGTGATTAAGATTCTAGTTTTTTAGTTTCTTGGAGATTGTTGTAGTCTTTGTGTTTAGTTGGATTGCCGAGCCTTAAGTTGATCAATTATCCTGTTTGCTGTGCAGGTTGTAGCACCTCTCCGATCATGGCCGTAGAAACGGCCCTGCTACTGTGTGCGCATACAACACCTAGTATTTAAAGTGTACAGGAGTTTGTCCCATCTATCTAAATAAAATGGGGGAGGCTGACTGATCTTCGCCCCACCAGTTCCTGCCTTGGATCTGAGGCCTCTGTGTTTTTCTATCGCAGAACCCCCGATATCCATATCTATGTACCGATATTTATTGCGCGTGGCTTCTGTAAATTTATGTTCTGCCGTCCTAACTTCATCTACTAAATGGTTTATATCTGTCCTTTGCCCACAGTTAATGTGAGACGTTAAGGTCAACGCCAAAGGAAGTTGAGTTCTAAAAAGACACTCCATCACAAATGTAACTATCCCTCTGATTCCCATAACAACAAATTCTCACTGGGAGGCCATCTGCTAGATCATGTTACACTATATTACGAAGTTGGTGGGAGACTAGGGTGAAATTTGACGGCCACTAGGCCTCTCAAAACAAGCGTTTACGCCCGTACTGGAATTTCCATATTGCGCTCCACCACATCCCCCCAAGGTTCTTTTATTACTCATGGGTCGAGAGGGATGATATTTTTGAATCAAGATGTATATAGATCTGGCGGATAGTACCCCCCCCCCCGTATATCACAATCTACTATAGAATTCCTTGACTTGGTCACTTTTTCAATAGGCCGTCGGGCTCCCTGGGCTGCCCGTTCTCAGAGACTCCCACCGTCTTTTCTGTCAATAAACAACCACAACAACCCGTCCCGGTAACCCCGTCAAATTTAACACTGGTGCCGGGAAGCATCACTATATTGGCAAGACCAACATGTTTAGTTTTGCTTTTGTTTACCTTATTGGCACAGCACACCCACGCACCAGACCCCTTTCCCCTACTTTTTACACAATTGAATTTCTCTACATACCACCCCTAAATTTATTACCCATTTTATTCATAACATAGTAAATACCCATAAAACTTCCAAACATATTATATGTTTCAAAATCCTATGCCGTTTTTGTCTTATGTTTCTGGTGTTGCGTGGCAAGACCCTCATCTCCCAAGATATAACCCCATATTGACAACATAACTTCAAAAATTCTATCAAAGAATACTAAAGATAGTTCATATGTAAATGTTTTAGTTACCAGATGTATTTCCGGACCAATCCATTTACAGCCCCTGTAGTCATTATACTCAATCCCGAACGACAGGGTTCTCATGCGAAATTCACCAGTGTTCACTGCTGAAGTGTACCACCTTCCCCTATGCCACAAGCGATAGCGGCCAAGTTCGAGTCAAAGCCCTGGTCCATACCCAAGGGGCTTTAGCATGTCCGCAGAGCATCTGAGAGATATTGCGTACCTGAACTATCTAGTACATTTTGCCTATCAATCTTCATTGCACATATGCAACGAAGGCGGTTTTGGCCCACCAAGGATTAGATGTTAACCGTTTGTAGCTGGTAGGCAACGCGGGACACATGGTAACCCCTCCCCCCCTCCCTCCCCCCCACCCCCACTTTCCTCCCCCCCCCCCCCCCCCCCCCCCCTCTTCCCCCCCCCCCCCCCACTCCCTCTCCACTTTTTCTTTTTTTTCCCTCCTCTTTCCCTCTCCCCCCCCCCCCCCCCCCCCCTCCCCCCCCCCCCCCCCCCCCCCCCCCCCCCCCCCCCCCCCCCCCCCCCCCCCCCCCCCCCCCCCCCCCCCCCCCCCCCCCCCTCCCCCCCCCCCCTCCCCCCCCCCCCCCCCCTCCCCCCCCCCCCCCCTCCACCACCCCCCTCCTTTCCCCCCCCACCTCCCCCTCTTCCCCCTCCCCCCCCTCTTACCCCCCCCTCCACCCCTCCCCCCCCTCCCCCCCCGCCCACCCCCCCGCCTGGCCCTCTTCCCCTCCCCCCTTTCCCCCTCTCCCCTCCTCCCCCTCCCCCCCCCCCCCCCCTCCCCCCCCCTCCCCCCCCCCCCCCCTCCCCCCCTCCCCTTCCCCCCCCCCCCCCCCCTCCCCCTCCCCCCCCCCCCCCCCCCTCTCCCCCCCCCCCCTCCTCTTCCCCCCCCCCCCCCACCCTCCCCCCCCACCCCCCCCCCTCCTCCCCCCCCCCCCCTCCCCCTCTCCCCCCCCCCCCCCCCTCCCCCCCCTCCCCTCCCCCCCCCCTCCCCATCCCCCCCCCCCCTCCCCCCCTCCCCCCCCCTCCCCCCCCCCCCCCCCCCCCCCCTCCCCTCCCCCTCCCCCCCCCCCCCTCCCCACCCCTCCCTTTCCTCCCCCCTCCCCCCCCCTCCCCCTTCCCCCCTGCCCCCCCCCCCCACCCTCCCCTCTCCCCCCTCCCCCTCCCCCCCCCCCCCCCCCCCCCCCTCTCCTCTCCCCCCTCCCCTCCCCCCCCCCCCCCCTCCCTCTCCCCCCCCCCCCCCCCCCCTCCCCCCCCCCCCCCTCCCCCTCCCCCCCCCCCTCCCCCCCCCCCTCCCCCCCCCCCCCCCCCCCCCCCCCCCCCCCCCCCCCCCCCCCCCCCCCCCCCCCTCCCCCTCCCCCCCCCCCCCCCCCCCCCCTCCCTCCCCCCCCCTCCCCCCCCCCCCCCCCCCCCCCCCCCCCCCCCCCCTCCCCCCTCCCCCCCTCCCCCCCCCCCCCCCCCCCCCCCCCCCCCCCCTCCCCTCCCCCCCCCCCCCCCCCTCCCCCCCCCCCTTCCCCCCCCCCCCCCCCCCCTCCTCCCCTTCCCCCCTCTCCCCCCCCCCCCTCCCTCCCCCCCCCCCCCCCCCCCCCCCCCCCCCCCCCCCCCCCCCCCCTCCCCCCCCCCCCCCCCCCCCCTCCCCCTCTCCCCCCCCCTCCCCCCCCCCCCCCCCCTCCCCCCCCCCCCCCCCCCCTCCCCCCCTCCCCCCCCCCCCCCCCCTCCCCCCCCCCCCCCCCCCCCCCCCCCCTCCCCCCCCCCCCCCTCCCCCCCCCCCCCCTCTCCCCCCCCCTCCCCCTTCCCCCCCCCTCCCCCCTCCCCCCCCCTTCCCCCCCCCCCCTTCCCCCTTCCCCCCCCCCCCCCTCCCTTCCCCCCCCCTTTCTCTCCCCCCCTCCTCTTCTTCCTCCCCTTCCCCCATCTCCCTGATCCTTTCTTCTTACGTTTCCGTTTGCGTCTGGGGGGCCCCATTTGGGACCTATGGCGCCTTAAGGCCGGGATATTACCTTTGGAGTTCTTTTTATGTTATTGGCCGTTTCCGGGCAACGAACAATGCGCCACTCGGGTTCTCCTGGGGTCTTTTGCCTTTGGCGAACGTTATATACGCAGTTGGGGGAGACCGAGAAAGGACACGAACAATTGCTTGATACCTCACTATTCTGCCTCCTTTTCATGTTGCCACTCAACTGTTGTCATTTGCCCCAATCTCTAACTTGTGGGGGAAATCTGCCACCGCCCTCGGAACCCTAACTTCCGGCCCCCCTTGGTCTGGTGGTCCCCGGCCTGGTCGAGACTCCGTGGTGAGAGTCCATCCTAGCTAGCGTGCCCATTTTGCATTCATTAGGTTAGTGGGCACCCCCGTGCTCCTTGAGCGGAATAAGCCTACCCCTTCGCTTGGTCATTTGGCAGTGGTTTGTCCGGCTTCTTTACGAGCTCCTTCGGGGTTTTCGAATAGGGTTTTGAGAGAGTTTTGCTGTACTTTGTGCGGCTAACGAAGTCGGGTTTAAGCTTCGCCTTCGCCACCCATCTTAAAGCCTCATTTGGCATCATTTTTCTGCGGCTCTCCCAGGGGTTTGACCTCTCCCCCCCCCAACAAGCCGCGACTGTTCTTGGAGATTACCCCCATCCCTTTATTTGGACGGTTTTCGTTCGCGCCATTTCCCCGATTGAGGGTCGCGATCCTCATCTTACTGTGTAACTGTTATTTCCCCCCCGCTGCTCCTAGGTTTTGCGGTCTTCCCTCGAGGACGCTATGACTTTAGACGTTTTCTGCCGTTTAGGGCCCCTTGGCCTTTTTATGGCACATCTCTTGTCTTGCCCCCTTCTAGACATTTTTTCTTTTACTGTTCTTTCTTACTGTTAGTCTCTCTCTTCACGTTTTCAGTGCCATTGAGGGCCTTTGGGAGTCTTCTTTCTTCAGCTCATGTCCTAACCTGGTCCAACCTGCCCACACATTAGTATTTATTTCCCGCTACCCAGTGTTCCATCTTTTGGTTATTTAAGTGGTATCCCCCAAGGGAATTTCCCAGTGGTATCGCGTGAGTTTTGTTTTCCCAGCCTTTTTGGGCTGCCCGTGGGGCCCAAGCGTGGGGCCACTCTCGGTGTCGCTTAAGACCTTGAACCCAGGGCCTTCCACCCCCATGGTCCAACCCATAGGGCCCACCATCTCATTTGCGCCAGCGGCACTTGAGAATTCCCATAGGATCTCTTGATTGTGCTTCTACGGACCGAGCGAGAAATAGCAATATGCAGACCAACACTATGGGTACAGAGGGAGGGTGGACATCCCAGGCCCCGGGTTCCCACGCGGTCTATTTTCCACCTCTTTACAGGACTTTGGGGTGTACGCCTGTTCTTTCTTGACGATCCGCAAGTTTCCTAGCGTATGACAACCAGTGTGTCTATGGTAGGCATGAGACGTTTTCCCCTTCGCGGACCCGTACAGACCTGAGCTGCTGGCATTTCGCGATCACCCATGCCATAACGGAATATGCCCCCCCCATGCGATTCGCGGCAGCAGGACCTAGGAGAGATAAATGGTCCCGGTCAAGGAGACCCGGTCCCCACGGGGCTGCGACAATTTTTATTCCCACTCAAGTCTTCCGAAGTGTATGCCCATCTAGTCTTGGGTTCATCAATTTGCAAGACATACTCGACGTGAATCCTCATGCGGGAAGATGCAATTCAGTTTGCATTTCATTGAGGCGGACGTATGATTCGGGGGCCATCATGGAGTTGATTCTTAGGGAAACATAAACATCATGACCTTATGCGAGTTTTACACGCAAGAGATCCGTGGCAGATGATAGGAGGGCCCCCTCGACCAAGGATTTTAGAGCGGTGATCATTTGAGGCACGCACCCCAGGTTCTTGATCAGCTCTCGCCCCGCTTTCTCAGCAGATATCGAAGGTACATGATGTTACAGGACGCGACCCCCCCCCCACCCCCCTCCCCGCCCCCGGCACCCCCCCGCGACGCCGGGGGCCCGTCGCCCCCCCACCCCACGCGCCCCCCTCCCCCGGGCCCCGGACCCCAGCCCCGACTGGCACCCAATCCCCCTCCTCCCTCCCCCCCCCCCGATTGAGGTCTGATTTTTCCCTATTCAAAGCAGGTAGACACGCCACGCTCTCGACTAGACTCTGTGCAAGCATTTCAGCCTTTTCTTTTCATTTGAGGCTATTAGGAGAGTGCTCGCCCCTTGGAGTTACCTCCCACTCCTAAGTCCAGGGTTTCCACCTTGGTGCGCCTAAGGGTTTTTTCTCTGGTAGATTCAAGGTTCCAGCGAACCCCGCGTCTCCCCTCGGCACCACCAATAACACCCACACCCGACTACCATTCATTTCTAGAGAGGACAGAAGCGCCAATTGCACGCCTCCCCCCCGGGAAGAAAACTATGTTTGATTGCGAACACCTTGGTCGACTCACCCCCGCGACCATGATCGCCTCCCGGGTAGCATAGAGGACCGGCCCAACTCATCAACAGGTCTTTGAGCCGAGAATGAACACGGTGACGAGGAGTTGGACAAACATGGATTAGAGGATGATGATGATGAGGCCCATTCAATACGTGAGGTGAGGTGTGAGCAGGAAAGCGTATTTTTCCCCAGGAGACTATGCCACTTTGTTCTACCCCGAAGGTACAAGGCCATTTAGGTTAGGGGAGTTTTTAGGGAAACGAGTACCGTGTACTGACCACTGATAGTGGGGCTAAACCATATAAATTTATTGACCCTGTATCACCCCCGTGGCTGAGACGCCCCCGGGCAAAGGGTACCACAGCACGACTTGAGCCGGGCTTCAAACCATTCCCTCCCCTGATACGCGTCCCCTGCTCGCGGAATGAAGCATGCTATGAGCCCCCTGATTACAGACGAGTTCCCACCACATGCGAACCTCTAGATGCGCCCGGCTAACCTATACACTTACCACCTGCATTTCTCATATGTGCGTACTAACCCGCACAGACCCAACCATCAGCTGCCTTGGAGCTAAGTGGCCTTCATTGGTGGTTCGACCCCGTTAGTCACCCAAATGGATTCTCCTTAGAGCTGAGTATCCGCATCACGGCTACGACCGCCAGGAAGCTTAGCGCCAAGGCAGCGCTTTTCAGTGCTGTCATTTATGTGTGAGTATGAAATGCGCCTATTGCATGCTGTGCCCGAATAAGATGTGCGGAGACTCCCGCCCAGGTGAAATCTCCCGAGCGATTCTGACCACTCCCCCCTAATAATCACTACTTTATGGTCTCCCCTGTGACCTTTTCAGCTAGGGTGAGAGGACCCTTTGTAGCCACCGAGTTTGTGGAGGAGATGAAGACCCTCCCCTCTTTTCATTGCAAAACCCGTTATTACCCCAAAAGACCCACCGTCCCTGAAGCCAAAATATGATACAACCGCCCAAACAAAACCTAACCTCTCACCAATCCCCTAGATCATGCGCATCGCATATTTTCTAAGCAAGGTTCATGCCATAACACGCACAATTGCACCCCCCCCTCGATTGCCGGTTTGCATGTTTACTGAAGTCACCACACTTCTGCATTCCGCCTCTCTACACCATGCACCTCAACACGGGGTGTCATGGACCCCCCGTCCCCACATGACGTGCGTCTGCTTTTTAACCACCTGACCCAACCCTTCCTCTCGGTGGGCAGCCCCACCCCCACACCGCGTGACGCCGCCCCACAGAAATGAGGAGAAATGACCCCCAACTTGATTCACCACCCCCGATTCTTAGAATTTTTTCCAAAAATGGAGAGCTTGAACAAACAACACTGCTTGGGAATAGCTGGATGTTCCTTTAACCACACCACATATGCCTTCATGGAGGGCCACACGCATAGCATTTTTCACAACCAAAACGTCAAGATACAAACACCTGACCAGGTCAAATTGGAAATTCCCCAACCCCACCCCCCCCACCCCCCCCCTAAAACCACCTTATCAAACCCCTCTATTCCTATCCACGACTAAGATAACTTGAACCACAGGCCCCATAACACAAACCAACCTCACCACCCCTCTACGTCCCTTCACCTATGAGCCTCACACCCACTGACCACAGTTTTAAATGTGTTATTTCACTACTCAATGAAAGTCTTCTTTGATAAATGAAATTACCACACCCATTCACCACCCCATTACCACAGGGCTACGATCCGTGTCGGGATTCCTAACCGATTTCAATGTTAAGATCTGCAACAACAGGCAACAAGAACACTCACTTGTAAACATTCACCCACTAATGACGAAAACACCCACAACACTTTTTTACAAAAAAATAAATAGATTCACTCAACGTTTGATTAAATATCAGATCAGCGGGAAAGTTCTAGAACAATCTCAGAGCTTGTCCCAATCGGCTTGTACCCCCCTCGCAACCCATGACATGACTCCACACACGAACCAAGGAGCCATACTCCTCGCTTCTCTTCCCAGATGGTCTTCTCCATAGACCGTCCGCCACGCCGCCTCTTTTATCCAGATTTTCTTAGAAACTAACCGAGCCCCTGACTACCTCTAACCCTCACAAACTTCTCTGACTCCCCCCCGCGCGCCCCATCACCTTGCAAATCTACCCACCCACATCTGAATTTGATCTATGTATCCACAACACAAACTACATCGTTAACCCACCACCTACTCCCCCCAAGGGCACATCACTCCCCGACACCACCCCCACTGCTCGTGCTCTGAGCCCCCCCTCCCCAAGCACCCCCAGCCCAACCAGAACCAGCTCGCTGTGAAAAAGTTCTCCAGTTTTCCCACACCCCCGGTGACGCATCCGTACCCCGACCGCGCACAAATCCTCCAATTTCCCAGCATTCACATCTCCCCTCCACATCACGCCCCCGACCGCTCCAAGTACATTCTCTCACCCTATCGCGCCACCCCAATACTTCCTCCACCCATCACCACTTATCAAATGACCTCGGTTTCTTGCCCTGCAATGGAAAAAAACTGAAAATACACCCAATCGAAGCCAATGCTCAGACCGCAGTCCCCTTGATGGAAAAAATATGTTTTCCGATATTTCCCCCCCCACAACCCACCGCACCGGATTCCCAACCCCCACAAATTCAATGATCTCCTACCCTCATTCCCTCGCGACCCAGTGGCACCAAGGAAGGACTCCACGCGCACCAAATGATAACCCCCACCCCCCCCCACCCCCCCCCCAAAACTGTAAAAAATAGCATCCCCCCGGAGCTTTGGAGACCTAGACAATGGTGCAAACACAGAGATAAAGAACCACGCACAACCCTGGCCCCCCCGTCAATCCTTTCTTTTGAAATTATGGACCCGCCTCCACATGGGAGATCACACCCCGCCTAAGACCGGACGCTGAGGGTTCCACCCTTTACAATTTTAACAACACTTCGTCCCTGCCGAACACCCACACCCACCCACCACCCCCCCACATCCCCCGCCAAATTCTCAATTTTCGTTCGCCCTCGCCTTTGACAAATGGGCCTCGGCACACGCTCTGTCCTTCCAATGGGGATCCCCAAAGCGACACCCAAACCGGAAACCCTCTCTACCCTAGCCCATTTCCGACCCCGCACTGTCCTTTTGCGAAACACGGGAGGGAAATTTTTCAACGTGCTCCTGCAGCTCCACCCTGTGCTTCTAGTCCCTTGATGTGGCCCGGTCCCCCCCCCAGCGGAACCCGCTTCCTTTTACACTCTAATCCATTTTTCCACAAAAGAATTCCAATTTACCCCGAAAGTCTACACTTCGCCGTTGAATGGAGCAAATTTTGATTTTGTCTGTCGATCCGCGGGTTTTATGATGATTTTAATCTTCCTTAAATAACAAGTGGCAAAAATCCAAGTACCGTTGATGGCCCCGCCTCCCCAACTCCTTGCACCTTCCCTTCCTAAACGCAACCGCATTCACTCACACCACAAGGCCCCCCCTTCAAGACCTATGTAAGGCTTCAATTATGATTGGCCACGGTTCCCCCCGCCCCCCGTCTGCAGCACACTCCAATTTAGCCCTCACCACTTTTCTCACTCCCTGTCCTCTTGCCAAAAGGGACAAAAATATTCCAAACCTTGGCACCTTCACCACAAAACCGCGCCACAACCAACCCCCCCCTCTCTGCCCCCCCCTGCCCCCACCCTCACCCCCCCATTTCTGCACCCACCCCGCCCACGTACCCTTCGCCACAGAGGCACCTCCCCCCCACAAAGTCCAGACTTTTATCCCCGCCCCCCCCCCCGCTTAACACCCATTTACTGCTTTAATCAACAGCCCTGGGCCCCCCCCGCCCGGCTAGGGCCCATGGGGAGGCTTGTTAAACCCTCTTTTCCAAAGTAGCCAAAATAACAAGTTCAAACCAGACAAAACGCTGTGCCCACCACCACTCGAAAGAAGAACTACCACCCAGTACTAACAAGACCACTAATCAGAACCACTGAGGAGCTCTACCGGGACCAAATTTCGCCTTTTTCCCCCTGCCAAAAAAGCAAAACACCCCGTGCCAAGTTTAAAAATTGTCCCTCGTCGTCCCAACAACCCACCACCCACCAGAAGCCAGGACCACGAAATGCCTGAGGAACCCTAATTTTGACATGGGGAAAAGAAGCCCGCCGAATGTCAAAAAACATAGACCAGAAATTACCCAACCCCCCTTCTCACCTCGCCCCCAAAAACCTGCTTTTTTTTCACTAAGATGATTTTTTTTGCAACACAAAACCAAGTGAAATGCCGTTCTTCCAACCCGCATCTTTTGACCACTGGATTTGGATTTTCAAGGCATTATCGACCCACGAATCTACAATTGATAATTCTCAAAGCTTTCTGGTTGGGGCCCACCAAAATAGGAAACTCCCCAATGACGAGCTTGGGATTTTTGAAGACAATTAGGGCAAAAAACAAGAAAACCTTGGACCCCGATCCTCAACAACACCGGGCATGACCAATGGATTCTATCATAACCACACATCTCGCCACGCCACACCCAAATGGACCCGCCTTCCCCGCCGCCTGGTACACCTCTGTCCCCCGCCCCCCCCCCCCCCCCCCCCCGCGTTTGTCTGGTCCACTCCCTAAAAACCCCACCCTCCCCCGCGTCTAGGTAACACCGGGTTTGTAAAAGCTTATAGCATACATCCACATCCCAAGCCCGACCTTCAATACCAAATGTTTCATAACTGCCATATCAGAGGAAAAAAATAGGGGCAAATGTGTGAGATCAAGACGAGCACCAACATGCTTCGACCAGGGATGGGCACTCCCTGTGTACGTGCCACCCAAAGCATAGTAGCAGCCAAGAGGCCAAGAACATACCATTGGGCAACATAGTCAAAGAAAAAGCTCGCATATCACGACTCACAACCACAACCATCCCACATACCCAAACCACAGAAACAACAGCCAAAAAACCACAACACTCACAGGACCGAACGAAGCAAAACACAAAGGCACGGAAAGGACCAAACACGCATTTTACATTTACAAGTGATGTATCACTGATTCTGGGAAGAGGACTTTAATCCAAGGAAATGCTTCAGTGCCTGCCATTAAGAGGAATTCTAGCAATTCACATCCCAATCGTTCAAGAGAAGTCATGCTTCACCAATTGAAGTCAAAATGGAGTAAGGGCCCATCCACCAAGGGCATCAACTTTTACCATGATGTACTTTTCTTTATGTATGATCATCCCACAACAACACAAGATATCCAAGTGTTGAAAGCTCTAGGAGTGACCTTTCTTGTTAAAATAAGTTCTTCAATTTTTCTTTGAACTTCCACATCGCCTTGGTGAGAGCTTCCTTTTTCATCAAGTTCAAAATCTGGTAATGTGAGCAATCACTATGGACTAAAATTCTTGGTACTTCCAATTGTTGATGACCACTGATATGAGGATAGTTGCATATGCCGGGGGACAGAGCTTGATGTGCCATACCACACCATATCAAATGGATTTTTCCAGTGGCCTTTTTAACTGCAATTCTATAGCCTCCACACATGAACTTCAATGTTCACCCCATTTTCTGTTGTTCGCTCCAGGTTCTTTGATAATCTTAAATTTTTTTTATCACTGGACTCAACTTGTCATCTTTCTTGGATTGTAAGTAAGGCATTATGTCAAATTGATTCCTTATTTCTTGGCACATCTTCCACCAAAGGTTTTAGCTCTGAGCTCATGGAAATTATCAACAATAATTATTGTCACACAAACCTACAGATGATATGCGTTTCAAATAATATCACTGACCAATTTGGTTTGTGTTGCTCTTCTTTATGGGGTTTTTCCACCCATTTGGTTGTGAAGGTAATCACGCTGGTATAAGAACATCCCCCCTCTTTATTGGCCAGCCAATGAACGGGTTCGAAACTTCACAATGGAAATCCAATCCCCATGCTTGAATGGGGCCTTCAATTGATACAAGTTTGTAAAGGCAAGGAGCCCAAAGCTTTCAGTCTTTAATAGGAAGCATTGGGAACTCTACAATTCTCACCAAAAGAGTGGTACATGAGAGAGTGGCCCACCAATAACCCATCCCTCCAAGATCGTGTGGCTATGACTACCTTCAAGAAAAATGAACCCCACAAATCCGCCATGAGATAACAATTATCCTGGGGGCTCATCGTCCCTTAGAACTCTAAGACGAACTCCCTCAAGGGCTCTCCCAAGGCTAAACCCATAATAGTACACATCTGACATAGCTTAGGAGAAGCCAACGCTAAGGGCTCTTTTCTGGTTCTTCACCAAATCTCAGGGATGGAAGTATAAATGTATGAGATAAAAAATTACACTTTTGTACCACTTTAGAACCTAATTATGTATCAAAACAATCTCCTCTTCTCTTCTACCTCATTTACCTCAATCAGTTGCAGTGTCCCAGCATAACCCCTTAGGCCAAGACCAAAGCCTCAAAACTTAATGGTTTATTTGGATATACATGTCAATTCTTGCAATGTTTCACCCATTGGCATTTTGTTGAGACTTCCATCTTGATAAGATGTATTCACCATAGTGTGGGGAAATAGCAACAATTTTAGAGTCAAAATGTACGGCCCGAAAAAAAACGTTGTTGCTTTATGAAGGCACATGCTTGTTTCTCAATTAATAGTGTATTCACCTTGGCCTCTGCAAGCCTTACTTAAAAAAGGCAATTGGCCTTCAACCATTTCATATCTTTACAACCCACAGATGCATCCGTTTTTTCTATGAGCCAAAGAAACCAGTTGGGAAGGATTTTTTAAACTGGAGTTGCTAAAACGGGGACAAGGATTTAATGCCTCATGATCCCATTAAAAGCTTGAATGCACATCCGCCTACCATTGATGGCCTGGTCCTTCTTCAGCTGCCAATGATTGGAATGGTCAACTCAACAAAGTTTGATATGAATCTCCTGATAAAGTTTATCCGGTGCCATACAAGGTCCAATCATTAGGGTTTTGTTGGTATGTGGAGTGGCGTAGTGCATACGCCATAATTTGGACAACCTCTTACGAGTAGGAGGGGAGGACATGCAACAATGATGTTACAAGTGTTGGTTCAATGGTGTGGGAGGGTCACTCGGCTTCAGTGAAGGAAGGTTGGCCGAAAGTGGTTTGTTCAAGTATTGTAAGGCAAGTGCAAAATATGGTTGGGATTGCAGGTATGAGTAAACGTGCAAGGGCGACTTTCACTTATAGGGCGCATTTATATTATGGGTCATGTAGGATTTTGTAAGAAAGTGCATTTCAAATGTGGTCCCTACTCACAAAGCACTCATATGATTTTCCTTCTATGCCTAATCCTTTTAGAATTAGGATGTCTAGGTTTTGCGGGTGCCGAGGCAAGAATTTTAAAATGGAGGTAATGTCTTGGGGGAAGCTAATGGTGTAGCTAGTATACATGTATTGATCTCCACAGGCATGTGTGACTTGCAAAAGTGGGGCTACTCTAACAATAAGCATTTCATCAACTTGCGTTAAAATTGCCAGCTCTATGGGTTGGGAGCCGGGGTCCATATTATTCCATGAGGAGAAGTGGTGGCCCTTTCTTTCATAGGAGCATCTACGGCAACTGACTCCACCAAGAATGAGCCTAGTTTGCATTCCTAGGTAGCATTCATTACAGATGGAACAAGGTTCGCCATGAAGCATGGATTCTAAGCAAGCCCGAAATGTGTGTTGCACATTGTAAAATCTAATATTGGAATTGATCAAACTGTTTGACTAATCTTTCATCACCATGGAGAGTGACATAAATCCTTTGATTCAAAGCAACATTTTAAGTTGAAATTTAAAGTTTATGTGTAACTACTCCTTGTGAAATAGAGTTGTTAAAGAGTAGGCAAAACATCTATTTTTTCAAAGCCATGTGAGAATGATTTCTCAAAAAAATTAGATATTACATTGCAAGGAAAATTAAATCCAACAACACCACTTTTCTAAATAAATCTTTTACAAAAAAATTTAAAATTGATAATTTTATTAAATAAGAAGAGAATTGACAAACTTATAAATATCAACACAAGAGTTCCAAAGTTCCCGAGATTATCAAGAGTAATTTTAATCAACCTTTAAGATTCATCGTAGATGATCTATCATCAAAATAAAAATAAGTCACAATATGACTAGCCCTTGTGTTAACATTAAATTGTTCAATTGTTTTAAAGAAGATAGCATTGAATTTTTTTAAGTAATTAACATTAATTTGTTTTAATGTAACTAGTATAGATATCTTAAATACATCTATAAAAAATATGCCGAGAGATATCAATCACGAGGCACCTATCTAACTATGCAAATGTTAGTAAAAATTTGCATATCTAGACTCTAAAAGGAAGATAGAAAAATAATAGTAATTTTAATTGGTTGAAAACATTAACTAATAGTAAACACTAAAGTCACTAAAATGTATTTAATAACCTAAGGCTTAGAATTTGATGGTCACCCCCGCCTATCAACAAAATAATCGTTCTCATTATTTATCTAACTTTCGATTTAACTTTTTAAAAATATTACAAACTCTAAAAAAATATCCAAAATAATCAATTTCATTTTTTGAATTATATTAAGATTTTCAACCAACAAAACTTTGGAATAAACTAATAAAGAGATGCTTTTTGAATTGGTGTTAAGAAAAGTTTTAGTGGCCATAGAAAGATGTGCCATGATTAAAAAATACTCTAGAAGACACTTTTACAAAAACTCAAAAAATAAAGTACATTACTCCCATTAAAAATGATTTGATTTTAAAAATTATATAGAAACATAAATCTAGATTTTACTTTTACTACTTACAATTAATTTTAATAGAAAGTTTTAAAAAATAAAAAATAAAAAAATCATACTGGAACATCTTTTACTTCAAAAAGCAAAGAACCTGAAATATCTTTTGTTTTTAACATCCAAATATAATTTTAAAAAATATAATATTGGAAGAGACACAATTATTTTTTGATAAATATTTTAAAATATAATTGTTAATAAATTCTAAAAATTTATTCTAATATATTATATTTTACCTAACAAATATGTACGATTTATTAATAATGTAAATTCAGAGAAAATTTCACTAATATAAATCTGGAGGATTATATATATATAAAAGTTGTCAAACCCTTTTGAAATTAACAAAAACGGTCGACAGACCTTCAAATTCCAGGCCACGCAGATTGGTGTGGAGAATTTAAGAGGTTTTAAATGCAGGCATACCCTAGTCAAACAATGATAAGGCAATTGCGCTGGTATCTATGTCAGATTAAGACCCCTCAATACGTGGTATCTCTAAGCTCGTAGATTTTAGCTGTCTGCAAAATTCGGTGCCTCAATTATGTTTTGAGCAATGACAGTTCAACTACCAAATTTAAATGCAGATGGGAAGCGTATTGCTATGTTCGCCTCCCACTTAAGAGCCAAGTAAAATGCACAAAAATGGTGGGGGAAATCCTGCAATCACAAATATAAATATTAATATAGGTATGTTGCATTAAATATATTTGTTCGAAGTAGGTTAAACAAGACAAACGTACTTCAAAAAAAATCTATTTATTACTAAAGTTTTTCGACTTGTGTGAAGAGAGACAAATTGTGATAAGAGAGTTGTGAAGAAAATGGAGTCTGTGCGGAAGAAAGCTTTGATGGTGGGTACTTTTGCAATGCTGTTGGTAATGGCGGCGCACGCACAGAACTGTAATACGGCAGTTAGGGCAATCGCTCCGTGTATCGGATTTTTACAGACGAATGGATTGGGACAGCCCTCTGCTCAGTGCTGCAGCGGTGTGAAGAGGCTCGCCGGATCTGCCACATCTTCTCCTGCCAGGCGACAGATCTGCAACTGTCTCAAAACCCAAATTAACAGGTTTCCCAGGGTGACTAATACTGCTGTCTCTAATCTTCCCACCAAATGCAAGGCTGGCCTGGGTTTCAGAATCTCCAAAAACATCAACTGCAACACGTATTAAGATTTCTTGTTTTTTTAGTTTCTTGGAAGATTGCTTTTAGTCTTTTTGTTAGCTTGGAATTTGGTAACTTGATCAATTATTGTTTGCTGTGCAGGTTGTAAGCTCTTCAGATCATGGCGTAGCAGCTGTACTGTGTTATATAACCTAGTATTATAGTTGTACGTAGTTTGTTATATCTAAATAAAAATTGTGGGAGGCTGACTGATCTTCGTCCACAGTCTATGCCATGTACTAGGCTCTGTGTTTTTTCTATTGAGAAATATATATTATGTTACTGATATTTATTGCGTGGCTTCTTTAAATTATGTTCTGCTGTTAACTTCATTATCAAATTGGTATATCTGTCACCTTTGCAAAGTTAATGTGACTCGTAGAGGGGGATTAAGCCTTAGGCAAATTAGGCAGTTGCCTAGGGTACCAGCCGTCAAGGAGCCCCTGAATCTAAAAATTTCTTTTTTGTCCATTAATTTTAGAACTTACCTTTAAAATAATTTTTCTGAAGACTTAATATTGATCAACCCATTTATAGATATTATTGTATAGTAACATAAATTTCACGCATACATATAAAAATAATTTGTAATATTTTTTCAAGTAAAAGAAAATATCACATATTTATAAGCACATATGACTTTTTTGGTATTGTTAAGCCGTTCTCTTGATATAGCCTCCAAATTATATAGGCGTGTAATTTCTTTGAAAAAAAGATTAATGTATTTTTTATAATGTTGCTGGTGTATCTAGTAGAGGTGCGTATAATTAAAGGAAACAAGTATTTAATTTTCTATTTTTAATTTTGTGGGGAAATTTTCTATTTTTTTTTTAATGGAGGAATTTGTAGGTCTAGTCCAAATACGACTCTTCACAAAACCATGGGAGCTACATAAACGTTTTTGTTTCTTTGGAAAAAAATGGTGCTTTATTTTATGATAGAGTTAATGTCACCTACTTGATAAGGTTAAATTAGACTTGTATGAAGCCTTGTATAAAATATTATATTTTTTGCATTCTGAGCATCTCCTACGATTAAATTTTTCCATTCACAGTATATTTTTCATCCTTCCGTGATAATTTAATAATATAGTTTTATTATTATTTTATTATGACCATGATGTAAATTTAAAAATACAAAAATATAGACATATTTTATTTATTTACTTTATGGAAAAAAATATTAAATAAATTTTTGAGGAGGGTGCCCACTCAAACTATTGCCTAGGGCGCTCCTAACCTTTAAGTCAGCCTAGAATGTGAGACTTGTTAAGGTCACGCCAAAGGAAGTTGAGTTTAACAACACACTCTCCAAATTTAATATTTTGACTTAATACAAAATTCTTCAATGTGTTATCTGGTAAATCAATTCTTATATCTATTATGAAGTTTGTGGGAGACTGGGGTTAAATTTGATGGCCACCTATGCCTATCAAACAATTTTTGGGTTACTGTAATTTTTCAATATTGCCTTCCAAAAATACAAAACAAGGTTATTTTTATTAATTGTTCTCTATTTATTATATCTTTTAAAATAAATATTTATATATATTTTATAATTTATATACAAATCTATATAGAATTTGACGGTCACTTTTTAAATATGCAAGTCGTGTGTGACGACTAAATAAGATATTTACAACTATTTTATGTCTAAAAACACAAAAAACGACTATTTTATGTCTAAAAACAAAAAACGTGTAAACAACCGTCAAATTTAATCCTTGGTGGGAGATACTATTATTGGAAGACCAAACATGTTTAGTTTTGTTTATTGGCAAGAACTTCAAATAATTTTAAAATTGAATTTTTTACATACAAATAAATTTATTAATTCTTATTTCTAAATAGTAAATTCTAAAACTTCCAAAATATTATATGTTCAAATAATATGTTTTTTTGTTTTGTTTTGTTTTGTTTTGTTTTGTGTGGAAGACCTCATTACATAGATATCACATATTGACCCATAATTAAAATTTATAAAAGAATATATATATGTTCATGTTGTACAATGTTTTTAGTACAAGATGTATTTGGAATACAATTATTGTAGTAAATATATAGAAGACATGGGTTTCCTCATGAGAAATTCATAGTGTTTCACTGTGTAGTGTCCCCTTTCCTATGCCAAAGGCCTAAGGGCCAATTCGAGTCCAAGCCTTGGTCATACCCAAGGGGCTTTGGATGTTGAGAGCTATTGGGTATGAATATCTAGTCCATTTTGTTATAATTCTTCATTGACATATGCAAGAAGGTATTTTGGAAGGATTAGATGTTACGTTTTGTCGGTAGGAAGGGGCCATATGGTACTAATGTTCTAATTTTGCGTTGGGGGGTCATTTTTGGACCATGGCGACTTAAGAAGGGAATATTAACTTAAGTTATTTTTATTTTATTGGCCCTTTCAAGGGAAAAATGCAACTAGGGTTTACTTGAGCTCTTTTGCCTTGGAGAAATTATATAAGAAGTTGGGGGAGAAAGGAACGAAATGCTTGCATACCTAATTATCTCCTTTCATGTGCAACTATTGTTTGCAAATCTATAACTTGTGGAGTGAAATCTTGCAGGAACCATAACTTCGGTGGTGAGAGATCCATCCCTAGCTAGCAGTGCATTCTTTGGTAGTGAAATATCTACCATAGCTTGTCATTTTGGAGTTGTTTTCAGGGCTAATTTACAGAGATATTTTTAGGGGTTTTTAGAGATAGGGTTTTGAGAGTTTTTGATATAATTTGTGAGGATAATCAGTGGGTTTTCAGATTAGACTTACAACAACAATAAAGAAAGTATTTGGCATCATTTTCTGAGGATTTCAAGGGGTTTTGACCATCTACCAAAAAGAGCGACTTGTTTTGGAGATTATATCCTTTATTTGGAAGGTTTCCAGTTGGCCATTTTCAGATCTGAGGGTTGGAATATCATCTTCTACATTTGTAAATGTTATTTCAAAGCTTTATAGTTTTTGCACTTGTATTCGAGAAGATATGAATTTTAGAAGTTTTCCTGCTGTTTAGGGCACACTGTAATTTTATGGCAGCATTATATTGTCTGAAAATTTCTAGAAATAGTTTTCTTATGTTCTTTATAATGTTAGTAATATCTCTTAAAGTTTTCAAGTGATTTGAGTGGATATTTTAGGAGTTATTAATTTTCTTCAACTCATTGTCCTAACTGGTAAAAATATGCAAAAATCAGTATTTTATTTGGCTACAAGTTTTCAATATTTTGTGTTATTTAAGTGGTATCCCACAAGGGATATTTCAGTGGTATCAAAGTAGTTGTTTTTCTAGCGTTTTGGGAATGAAAGATGGGAGACAAAGACAGTGGAGATATAGGTGTAGATCTGATGAAACAATTGTTCACCAACATGGTAAAACAATAGGAGACTACCAATCTCTATTTGAGCCAACTCATTGAGAGATTAACATAGGATATGATTGATGCTCATACGGAAAGAGGAGAAAATAGCAATATGAGACAACATGGTCAAAGAGGTGAGGGTGGACATCCAGGGCAGCGGTCTCCCCATTCTTCTACTAGGCCTTTGGGGTTTCACGAATGTTCTTTCTTGAAGGATCCAAAAGTTTCATAGGTATGACAACCAGTGTATATTGTAGATGAGAAGTTTTGTTGGGAAAAGTACCAGACCTTGAGTGATGGATTTCGTGACAACATGCCATTCCAGGAATATTGCAAAATGAAGATTGGCAGCAGACATATGAGAGATATCAGGGACATGTACCAGAGTTACAAAGGAGATTGAGACAGATTTCTATTCCACACTTCAACAGTTCTAAGAAGCGTATTACATAGTCTTGGGTTCATAATTTGAAGACATACTTCGACTTGAATCCTATGCGCGAGGAAGATGAAATTAATTTTGCAATCTTACATCTTGAGGGAGACGCTCATTATTGGTGGCATCATGGGTTGATTATATAGGGAAACATATACATCATGACTTATGCAGAGTTTACACAAAAGCGAGTGAGCAGATTTGATAGGAGGGACCTCGATAGGTATTTTAGAGAGTTGACTCATTTGAGGTAGACCAGTTCCTTGAATCAGTATATCGCAGATTTTCAGAGACTATCGATCATGGTACATGATGTTATAGAGATGAGGTTGATTTTCCTATTCACATCAGGTTTGACAAATGCTCTCGTTAGATTTGTGAAGACATTTGAGCCTTCTTCTTTTCATGAGGCTATTAGGAGAGCTCGTGACTTGGAGTTATCCACTCCTAAGTTGAGGTTTCCACCTTGAGTGTAGCCTAAGGGTTTCTCTTTTAGATTCAATGGTTCGCAGCCAAAGGTACCTCCACCTAGGCAAAATACAGCCAAGATACCATTCATATCTAGAGAGGACAAAGATAAATTGAGGTGAAAGAAACTATGTTTCGATTGCCGAACACCTTGGGTTCAAGGACATGATTGTAAGGGTAGAGGGAAGGCCCAATCCATAGAGGTCTTTGAGGAGAATGACGGTAACGAGGAGTTGGACACACATGGATTAGAGGACGATGATGATGAGACATTAAATAGTGCAGGTGTTGAGCATAATAACGAGATTTTTCCTCAGGAGACTATCGCCACTTTGTCTAGTACCCCGAGGTACAAAGCATTTAGAGTTAGGGGAGTTTTTTAGGGACAACGAGTAGTGGTACTCATTGATAGTGGGGAAAACCATAAATTTATTGATGTCTCATTGGTTGAGAGGCAAGGGTTACAGACATAGGAGTTTGAGGGCTTCAACATGGTTGTAGCGAATGGAGATTTTATAAGATGCATAAGACGAGTTCCCCAATTGAGCATCACAATGGGTAACTATACAATTACCAATGATTTCTATATTGCTGGTATTAAAGAGACCAACATAGTGCTTGGAGTACAGTGGCTCCATTCCCTTGGTGAGTTTCAGACTTGTTGGTACCCAAATTGATTCTCCCTTAGAAGCTGAGTAGCATCACAGGTTTGCCAGGAAGCTTAGAGACAAGCAGAGCATGTAGTGTGTCATTTTGTAGCTGAGTATGCAATGCAGCTTGCTCTTTGTCACGCAGATGTGAAGAAATGGGTGACACTCTCAAGAGGATTTGACCTATCATCACTACTTTATGGTTGTGCCTTTTCAGCTAGGGTGAGAGGACCCTTTTTGTAGCCTGCCGTTTGTGGAGGAGATGAAAATATTCTTTCTTGCAAAGTTATTAAAAATACCTTGAAGAAAACATGATCAATGCAACAAAACCTAACTCTCACTCTAGATAATGGAGATATTTTCTAAGCAAAGTTCATGCCACTAAAGACAATGAAATCTTGATTGTTTTTGCATGTTTTAGAAGTAAAAATTATGCATTTTTTTACACACATGATAAACAGGGGTAGTATGGGTATGATTGGTTGTTTTTAAATGAATTTTTGGTGGGAGGTGAGGCATAAATGAACTTGATTCACCAGATTCTTAAGAATTTTTACAAAAATGGAGAGCTTGAACAACACAAGTGGCTTTGGGATTAGCTAGGTAGGGGTTCCCGTTTTTTCCCATGTTTAACACTTTTTGACAAAAAATTCAAAATCATCATTTGCCTTCGAAGGTTCCGCACGGCCCGCATTAGCTATTTGATGTGCCAGCTCAGCACTTAATTTTTGAATTTTTGAAAAAAGGGAAAAATTTCACTTTTTCCTTTGATTCCCTCCCCTGCCGGTTTCAAGATTCCTTGGCAAACATCTCTCCCAAACCCCCGTAGGTCTGCCTTGTGAAAATTTCCCTGCTAACTCCGCAACTCGCCTAGCCATAACTCAAAAAATACAAGAGTTTAGAAAGAGTTCTTTACCTTTCTTCTGGAAAGGGGAAGAAATTTTCTATCTGTGGAGCATTTATCATAGAAACACCTTTAATGGCTTTAACTGTATTAATATTGATTGAAGGCACAAAATGTGTATAAGTTTAACCCCAAAAATAGGGGGAGTATATTCGTTAACAACTTGGCAACTCACAAGGGTCATCGCCTGCTAGATGAAAAATGAAATTTTTCAGTGGCCTTTTTTGCATCCATTGTGGACAGGAGTCAAGCCTGATAACCAATTTTTTAATATAACTCTGAAATATAACCCTGAATCACTTGGAACCCGCTGAAACTTGAATTTGAACTTCACCAAGAAGCCAATTGATGCAGTTGTGCAAGAGCAATAAAACAACATCCAGAAAGAACTGTATGAACTAAAATCATACATGCTCCCACATGAACAGACAGAGTGTGGCAAAAAGAACTTATTCTACTGAAACAAACCTAGCTACACTACTCTAGGACCAGATCAAAGGAGCTTAAACCAACTATAATTGGCAGGGAGGAATAGCTCCCCCCCCTTCTAAAAAATGTCAGCCATTGTAACTGATTATTGACACTGAACATGGCTGGTTGGGATGAGTGAAAAAATAAACTACAAGTTGATTATTCCACCCACAATGACCAAAGTAGCAAAACATAAAGATAAAAATCAAATACCTCTTTAGTCTCTACGATTTGGATTGAAGCGGTTACGACATGCTGATCCTTTGGTACCTTGTACTCATACTCATGCCATGTAAGCAAGCACCTGCACTATGGTTGTGGCTTCTCCTTTGGCTCCAAAGAAAGCCAAATACCTGATTGGGAAAGGTCCTTGTCCTGAATTGAGTGCCTATTGGCCTCTGATTTTCAACTCTAAAAATGGAGTCCTCTTGTAGACCTTCTTGGATGAATGGAGTGGAAGAAGTGGTGAAACCCTTCTACTCTTTCTCTTCTTCCTCTTGTGAAGAACATGGAAGATTTAAATCTTCCAAACCTGATTCCAAAAGGTTGCTATAAGGTACAGATTGCTGCAAATGAATGCTCTCCTCCATGACAATAGGTATGCATGTTTGGAAGGTGGATGAAGGAGGAGAAAACAATGTGATTTCAACTAGTTCTTCTCCATCAAAATAGTCCTCCAGATCAGACAAATAAATTGCCTCATTGTTGTCCTGCTACAAATGTTCAACTTCCTCCATGGTGTTCTCTTAATCAAAAACTTGTTTACCATGGTTTATTTCATCCTCCAACATGAAGTTTGAAAGATCAAAATCTTCTCTAATGTTAGAGCTAGAGAGAGATGAAGTGGAAGGAATAACTGAAGGTTCTTCTATAGCTTGTTTTGTGTTCAAAGCTCTTGGTGTAGACACTAAAATTAGGTCATACTCCCCTTTTCTCCGTCGACATATAAGCACCCTTTATTACATTTACCTAGCCCTGACCCCCTTCACCCCCACTAATATTAATTTAATTAAATTAATGCATTATCCTCACTATATTTATTATTTAAATATCTTATTTGAATAATATTCCCACATACAGTTCACTTAGACACCTCACCAAACCAACTCAACCTAAGACCTATTCTTAGCAAGTTCCCATAATTAAGACTTACCCAAACCCTACAAATCAATGCCTACATTCCCTTTAACCACATTCCCACATGCTCACAAGAAGCTCCCAATCTAATCCATAGGATAACGACACGAGATCCAAGGAAATCAAGAGGATCTCCCTAGTTTAGTAAGCCTAGGAAATCCCACCATGACTAATTTCGGTTGCCCCTAACTGTCGCTAGTTAATCTAGACCGCCATCGGTTACCCATTTTAACCCCAAAATAACCTTATTCTCAAGGTTTGAAGTAAGTTGGAAAACTTTGGGAGAAAGTTGACGAACAAGAACACATCTCTGAGAGATAACCCATCTTCAGAGAACCAATTCCAGTGGAAACTCACATCCAAGTAGGGAGATTGAGCATCTTCTCTTGTACAGCCATCCCGGACATGATCTGATCTATCCAAGCAAAGTGGAGTATACATGCAGCCCATGCAGAAGCCTTTCTTTAGTTGGTGATCACTTACAGCCCTCAAACCCATCATCAAGACCTCCATCCATCACAAACAGACATTCAGGAATGAAATCCAAGCAAGTACAACATCATACTTTCCTGGTTATTTCATTTCATCATCATTTTATCATCCATTGTTTAGTTTTCTCCCTATTGACCTTCTCCACATTTTCACCTCCGTATACCCATTGAAAACCTCGCAAAATCCTACTCCAGTCACCCAATACCTCATCCCGCCTAACCAAAGTCCTTTGTGCAATCACAAAGGAGACCCCAACCTATTCTGTGACATTTCTAGATCTGACAGTAATCGGCATTGGTTACATCTAACCACCGTCGGTCACCCCTGACTGACACTAGTTTCTGTGTTTTCCCATGCAGCCATTAACAGAGACCTACCCACCTAATTTTACCTCATCTTGTTTCACCTGTGATCTACCTGAGACCTCTGTCAAACCTACAGAACCTAGAACCAATCATTTGACCTTTGGATTCTATTCTACCTTAGCCTGTTAGATTAGATCTATTTCTTATTGTGTTTTTAAGTGAGATACCTAAATCATTTAAAAATAACAATAGGATTTACTTTGTTTACAACATTGAATTGTTTAAAACAGTGGACTGACAGTCGTCTAGGAAGTATCACACTTCCAAGATCTAGCATACGCTAGGCAGTTCACTGCCCATATTGTTTAATTCCTTCTGGTGGTCTTGTTTTCATTACAGGTAGTTCCTCCTAGGAAAATGGAAGCTTTCATGATCAGTTGTGGATTCGAAAGTCATACGCGTGTAATAACCCATCAACCGACATTTGAACAGGTATTCCTCCTACGCCCGTTACTCTATTTTTTTTTGTCAACGCTTCTAAGAAACAATCTAAGAAAAAGGTGAAACATTTTGGCACACCCAGTGGGACCCATCCGGGGTTCCTTGCATTTCATTCATTCCTAGGAAAAAATTGTGTGTTTGTTTCCCTTCTAAAAAGTGTACACACTATTTTCTTCTTTGGTAATCCACCTCTCCTTTCTATTTGCTCTAAAGGAAACTTTTCTTTTGGTGTAATAAAAAAGAATTATTTCTTCAGGTTTTTTACATTGTAATGAAGAGCATCCCTATGCCCTCTTCATCGTAGTCGAATGGTGATCAGCCAATTTACGAACATTGTCATGTGGGGTGTTTAAAAAGTAAGTTGCACTCCAGGCTGATTTATTGCATGATCTCACATTAATTATGGGTAACCCTAATTTGGGAAGTCATGAAGCTGATGGGTTGACAAACGATTGTGAGGAGGAAGGCACTTCTATCCTTTTTCTCGAGTTCTTCTGAGTCTTACAAACCCCACACAAAAATTCCTAAAGTCCATACATTCTACTGAAACAACATCCGTACCGGAATGAAGCTATAGTGATCAGCACGGGGGTAAGCAACAGTCGACGACGACAATGTGGGCACCCACTCCGCGCTCTTTGTCGAAGTCATACTCAAGCGTGAAGCCCGGTCCACCCACCAAAAAGACATACCTGAAACCTCACCTGTTGATCGTCAACATATTTGTCGGAACGCCAGCCGTCCTCACCAAAAACTCAGTGCATATTCATGGGGTCGGCCCTAAATTAGAGCATAAGCGAACAAGCAAACATAAGAGGAAAGGGGCAGTCCCATAAGCCAGCCGCGTAGGGTCTGAGTAGTTGTGTGCGGGCGTGAGGTGGGGGAGTGAGAGAATCACGTGCGCGCACGGTGGGGTGTGGGGTGCAGCCTGTGCGCTCCGAGCAGAGGGGGGGGGGGTATGCCGCTTTGCCTAAGGTTTGGCCTTGGGCCATATCATCTCATTCCAAGAATTCTGGATCGGGATTCTACATCCGGGATTTAGTTATGCACAACCACTTTCTCTTTCAATCGATTTTTAACTTTTCCAGTAACCATCGGTGTCGTTACCGACTCGACCGACCAGTCGTTATACTCACCGCCGTCGGTTCCGGGTCCTTTTGCGAATCCTCACTCAAATGGACCATTTTTGTTTTCACTTTCCTCCAACTTGTCACAATATCTTGTGTCACTGTCATTGAGGTCCCATTGACATGTTAAACAAAACATCTTTATATTTAGCGGATACCTATCAATTTTTCCTTCTACCAAAGGTCGTTGTTTACTCACTTAAAAATTTCTTTCTTCTGCGGGACCTTACTGCGTTACCCCTTACCGTTAAAATCTATTTTCCTATACGCAAATTGGTTGCCTGTTTTCACATTCAGGCCACTGGTTGGTACTTCCATCCACTTTTTATCACCAGATTTACGTGTTCTCGTTGTTCCCTGTATCATTTACAGAGAAGTCGCCCTAACCTCATCATTATCGGATGTTGCCATGGTGCTTAGAGACCCGAAGGATAAGTCAGCGGCCCTCGTATTCAACACATAAGCTGTCAACCACTCCCACCTACACAGTCCTATCAACCTCACCAAATTCTGTATTTTATAGCACCTGCCTATGGATCCCAGCCAACCATACACTCTGGTGATCGTCTGTCGTACTTGGAAATGAGAGGAGTTGTGGTGGCACGACTCCGCCGTGACCAGAAACCCTACACCTTTGCGTTTTTTAGCCTTCCCACTGTCGTTCCCACGTCGGAGATGCCTCGGTCAGTTATATAATGCTGCCCAGAGCTATCCCCCCGCCTCTCGCACCCCTTCCACATTCCCCGAAACCATCCTAGCTCTATTGCTACCCACATCCACCGTACCCCCAGTACGTGTTCGCATTAGTTCTATTCCCTGCTATTGACTGCTACATGCGTCCTGTTAACCATGACCAAATTCTGTGCCCACATTACATTCCACCATTACCTCGACGACTGACCCTGAAACACAACCTCAGTCTGCCCCTAATGTCTCCTTACATACCCGTAAAAAGTCTACATTCCACCAATCCAAGTGTCGGAGTGGTACCCCTCCCCTATTTCAGAACGTGGTGCTTTCCAGTGCCACAATCATTAGCCCCCTATTGTTCACTGGGTACCACACGACCCTTGCTATACTACCCCCCATAGACAACTTACCACGTAACCCCTCCTGTTGCATCCATTAGTCATTCCGGGTAACGTACCCCCCTATTTTCCACTACCTTCTTCTCCACGTCCTCTATGGGCATGCCCCATACACGGTCGATGCTACCCATGTTATATGCCAAAACCAACCTCTCCCACACTACATATCGATGCACCCCATCACTGCACAACCCACAATGAACCTAATATACATTGATGGTTGGATAAGATGCAGACATTGGAGGCATCGGTTTCCTGACTCCTGCAACACTCTCAACCTATGAAGAGATTTTTGGCCATGAACCTATTCACCCATGCCATTCCTATCCTTCATACATATACATTGGAAAGGCCCTAAATTTACTTCTTCAATATAACAGAAGACCCCCCGACAATAACAGTTTTTCAGTTGTTCAATACAGGGTGTGTTATCTGATTGTCTCATAGATGATGACCTTGCTTTTGAGAACTTTTCCCAGTCCGTCACTTGACCGTGCATTCTAGTTGGTATAATGGATTACCTAACACTCTACTATTTCTACATTCAATGCAGGTAGCCCAAGCCTGTCTTGGATCATTTCACCTTCAATATCGTCAAGAAGGTTACCAGCCCTATCTATATCCACTCTCAGTATGAGGAATGACTCCATCAGTGTAGATTTTGTACTACACCTGGCACAGCTATGATCATCACATACCTTCAGCTGCCACAAAATGAACTCATAGAGCTCTTCACACAGTTGGCGCCCTAAGACTAATCTCACCAACCGTTGCAGGTGCCAACCTTCCGTAATTATTCTACGAGGCATTCACATGGCACCGAAAGTTAAGAATTCAGGCCATCGATAGATCTAATAACAATCCAACTACATAATAAAATTCCGCATCAGTTCAAATGATACCTCTTCCTCTTTTTTCCCACTACCACAAACCTATTATATCACACAAAGCTAGGGCAACTACATAAATGCATGGTACTCAATGCTGGCCAAGATCATCCATCAATCAGCTACAACCACTCATCTTAAATATCTCACATTTCTAAACATTCTAGTTCATGTATGATGAGGCCAAGACAAACAATATACCACCAATTGGGAAAACCTTACTCTTCTGTGTTAACGAAATCTTATCAAAAGTTGGGAAGCCGATACCCTATTACCCATAAAACCACACACTAGTTTTGACCTTGCTCGCCCCATACCCCCTGGATATAGACAGAACAGATTTTTTGTAATTATCGTCAAGTAAATGTCATAGTGGCATGGCAACTGCCTCACTTCAAGATATGGTCCAAGAAATGCTTGAGAAAAGGCAAGTTAAAACTGTTGATAATCCCAATGCCTTGACTTAACCTACATAATTAGTCTAACTAAATTGAAAGAGGAGCAAGTAATAAAGGCGAGCAGTTCCCCTTTCCCCCTCCCCCATCTCCCACTTCTTCCCCCCCTCCCTGTCCCCCCCCTGTCCCCCCTTCCTCCCCTCACCCCCCTTGCTCCCTCCCCTCACTCTCCCTCCTCCTGAGGGTGTGGGAGAAAAAAAGAGAAAAAACCAGTGAGGTTCATGCTATCTTTTACGAGGTACATGTCACCTCTCATTACCATTACCCGGTCAACATCCCTTCTATAGAGGAAATCCTAGCCTGAAATCCTCCTTTATCCACATTGGAACCAACCTCGCCCTGTTCCTTTCACCATAGAGGAACACCTTTCATCTCCTTCATCACACCTACGGAGGGGGTCGTCCACTAACATTGAGGATCATTCAGCCACTGGCGGTTCTCCTACTAAGGAAAGCCTTTACCTACGAACCAATCCACCCATAGAGGAGCACCCATTACCTCCTCCTACCCACAAAGGAGCACCCAATTCCTCACACTCCACCCACCAACAGAACACCTATCTTGTTCCTCCACTTATAGAGACGCCTCACATCATCCCTCCGTCCACCCATACATATAACCTCTGTCTTAGATACCTTTTTCCTCTGGCGAGCATTCTCCCATTAGTACGCCAAAAGACCCCCAACGACCTAATTTTTGGCTCTCTTAGTACCCCGGCAGTATGGAGCGCTGGCCAATTCCACCCATCTCTAAGATGGCATTTTATTATAATGTCCCATTAGGGGTGTCCCTCAACCAACTCACCCACGATGACGTATTGTTCTCTATGTTGGCTGTATTCACTTTAGATTATGTGGATAGGGGTTTTACTATAGGGGTGCCTCTTACTCCATGTCTCAACATAGTGGATTGATAGCATCCTTGCTGATCCTCTCCCCCATCTACCCAATAACACATTTCCGAGCCCATCCCAACAAATACAACCCCTACTAATTGCAACCCCTTTTCACGATACCCTTCTATCCACTGCACAGCCAGACCCTTACCCTTAAGCCCACCTACATCTAAAACCAAACCCCCACCCACAAACATTTTCCTCTAACTAAACCTATTACCAGTTGGGGTCACACCCGAACTACCAGCCTTACGCATCCACCCCTATCTAAATTGGATTTAGCTACATCGCTCTAATGTACAACCCACCACACCTACTCTACAAGTACACCCAACCAAAGAGAACAACCTCATAAACCTCATAGCCTGTACCGACCGCAATAACTGACCATTCAACCTTGCACTTGTCCCTATACGTTCAAGACCGCACTACCGCAACATGTGGTCAAAGCACCCTTACACCCATCCATAGAACACAATAACACAGATGCAATACAACCCAGCCCTTCCTTATAACCCCTTCTACCTACCCCTCCAGCACTACACATGACTTACACCCGAACCTATAAGTCCTCTTTTACCCGTACAATACATCCAATAACCCTCACTTTTACTGTCACACTACTTACTACACTGTCAGATCATTTTCCCTCACCTACAGCAAGTCTACGACTCGCATCATCTACCTTCACAGTACCTCTCGTTATCCCCCGTGGTCCAACACACCTCTGCTCCATACCTGTCTGCTTTTCCCATCTAGCCCTTTACACCGCACGATCACCTTTGCCCATAGAAGGTGCAACCAAAAAAAAACCTCACTAGACCAACTCCACAATCAGGTAGTGCAAAACAAACACACATCCTCCTACCCATCCATCTCACTGTACCCTATCCTAAACAAACATGACCGATACCTAAAACCACATCCGCCCTCTAAAACCGGTAACTCGACCCATTCCTAACTCTTCACCAAACTAGTTCCCCATCGAACAATCAACCACACCTACTCAACAAGCCAAACCCACATGCCCCCGTTATGAATCCACATAGCACAAGCGCTATGCCGAAAATTTTAGAACAACCATCCTCAGACTTTCTGTTATCAAACATTAACCCGTATTACCACCAAACCGATCTGCACCTATTTTTTACCCGCGTCGACTCGAGGCTCGACGACCTTACGACCTCCCTTCAAAACCGCCATCCAAAAGGGTTGATTATTATACTAACTATATTTGTGCATACCCAGGATCATGTTCTAGGGTCATGTTTGGAAAATTTTGCAAGTCCCTTTGAAAATCCGTGCCATAGTCTAATTGTGTACACCAGAAACCCAACTTTGATGACACACGCTGACCTTCTCTCGACGAGGATCCTACCCTCCTTCCTTACACGGCCAAACCTCCCCACACGACCCCACCAGCAACCACAGACCTCCACCCTCCCAGGCTCTCTCAGCTTGCCACACTCAAGATTTTGAAATTAATATGGGTTCACATCAAGAACTTACCACAAACCAGTGGACCACGACCAGCCACCCAATGTTGTGGTGCCCCAGGTTGAACCTTTATAGGGCTTTTCCCCTTCCGTAGTTTTTTTTCCTTTTTTTCTTCCCGTCATGATCGTTATACCGCCACTCACCCTTCCCAAAAACACCACCTCCATCGTTGCGCAACTTCCCTCAAATCAACATGATACATGATCAGTACACCATGAGCGACGGAGCAAAGACGCAACTGACCCACCAACCATCCTATACCCAACATACCATCTGCCCGACATCCGTAAATGAACTATTCTCTTGGCCCCACGTACACCCATTTCTAAGGGGCATCACAAGCATCACTACAAATGCTCCAAACAATTACAAGACGGAATATCCTCTCAAATTATCTTATATGACCTCAATGCCAAACCTCCGAGAATCCCATCGTTCACAGAGCCCTTCATAGGAAGGGCTCTTTCAATCTATTGAGTTTTACCCCAATTGACCCTTACACTCCCCGTAGCCCCATTTATCTCACCCCCAACATCATAGTGCCATCTCCTCCATAAATTTAAATTACTTATACCTTCATCCTCACCCACCTTGTTCACCAATGGCTTCCCTAAAGCTCTGCAAAGAGGAGATTACAACACCTATACCAAAATTATGAACCTAGAACCCAGCCCATCGTTTTCATCTTCTGGTCCCACATTTGATGCATATCGCTACACCATGTGTATGAATTGGATCTGAGGTGCTGTAGCAGATAACAAACATCATTTCATGCTCCAATGCATTTGCTCAAATGTGCTACCTACACGATTACATGCGATAAACTATCTGTTTTCCGCATAGGTTGCTGCACTAGTTCATATTCACGAGGTGCTATCACTTCCGACAACTAGGGACACTGAGGTCATCCGTTCACGTTCGCTGGGTACCCGTTAGCAAACCAAAGACGCTAATTGCAGATTGTTTTTTTCCAGATATTTGATTATATATGTTTTGAGGGGGAATTCCAATATACCTGTGTTTACCAGTGGTAGAGACCCTCCCTCGGACTGTTTGTCATGGTTTGCTTCCTTCCGTCCACTTTACATCGTTGTGTTAATTTTAAACATTAAGGACACACTTATACCATTCAACTGACACACAACCTTTCAAACACATGCACCATGCTTACGATTAACTGACCCAATGATGTGGCTCATGACTGTGAAGCCCATCTCCCTCCTAAACCAATACTTCTCTCTTAACTGCTTCACCTACACCTCTCGCCTACCAGTAACGTTCGCTACCTTCAGCCACACAATAGACCAGTCCCCTATTCCTCTATAGCCATGCTACTAAGAACCGCCACAGTATTGACCCCTTCACTTCCCAATCCCTTAACTCCACCATCTGCATTGACCTGCTACACATTAAACCATCTGCTACCTAATACCACCACTAATCCTTGGAAGGGTGTTTTTCCAATGCCTCATCTGGGGGCAGATACCACTGCCTACTATATTGTCAACACAATTCCGATACTCACGCATAGAGTGAGTGGAAGCATTCAAAACACCCTACTATATCAATCCTCATATGAGAATGCCATCCTTTTATGAAAATGACAAGGTCCTTCCTTCATCTTCCACTCCTAGTCTCACACCTTTTGGGGACTTGATATCTTGCCAAGTGCTTACACACCTGAACACTATCACAGCAGCCTAACCCGCCCCACCCATGTTCCTGCTGACTTCCATCACTTACCAACATCGCCGTTTCTTCATTTCCATCTAATCACCTCCACAATGGCTTTCTGTCAGCACGTGCTTGTGCAATAGGAGTTCATTGTTTTGGCTTTGTATTTCTACAATCAACAAGCAAGGGCCAACCATAGATACCTATTTGATTCCATGTAACACCGCACAAACAGTAATAGACCATAGTGGTGATATGGCTGTCGCCCGCAACCTTCCTTACCAACAGGCCCGCATTGAACTCATTACAGAAAGACCCTACCCATCTCCACCTTCATTTCATCATCTACCCATTCACCTGCTCCACCTTCATCACCACCCACTCATCGATAATGGAGTCAATGGATCCCCGAATCGTAAGCCCTCCTAACTTGTTTTTAGGTTTTCAGAAAAACTCATTCTCCTTGGCGCTATAACTTATCAAACTCAACACAAAGGCGATGGCCCCTTCCACTCTTCCCTTCCTATAATTCCTGAGATGATCAATCGATTACACCTATCACTATAATTAACATTGTATTCAATGTTAGGATTATGATTCCATAACTTACTCCACCTACCTTTGGTTACAGGAACTCATATCTTTCATGCATCGTTACCATTTTGTGATGTAACCATTGTTGAAAGAATCGACTATCGTCGCAGAATCAACAGTCATACTCAGGAGTGACCTGGCACATCCTAAAGATCAGAAATCTTTAGATGTCGCGCTTTGTGAACATCTAATGCCATTCCTTATTATTCATTTATTTAATTACTTCTTGCTCTGAGATCGATACCTATGCTTTCACTTGGTCTTACGTAGAATGATGCCTGGTATTGACCCCACATAGTGGTCCCAATTATTGATCGATCCGTGCCTGATGCCAAACTATCAAACAAAAAGCTGAGGAAAATGCACCCTCATATTGCTCTTCTTGTCAAAGACAGCAACTCTTCATGCTCTTTCCTGTTTCCTTCATCTTACCCATTGAATATCCCTTGTTGGATTTTGTAACATTTGTCCCTGTTATGTAAAAAGCGCAATAGGGGGAGCTCTACATTTGCAATGACTTTCGTGACCTCACCTCGCCTTCCCCCCGAAAAGACGACTTTCCCCGCTTGCCCACGTATTTGATCAAATGGGTTGCCCACCTACGGGTCTGAGATATGCTCCTCTCTCAGTCATGGTATGAATTCTTATGGTTATAACCCAATTTTTTCTTGCCCTAGGCAAGATCACGCACAAGGATCGCAATTCATACCCTTGGGGAACCTTTTGCCTATCGGTCATGCCTTTTACCTTAAAAATGCTGGGGCTACATATCAACATGGCTATGACTATACAATAATCATTCCATGATAGATCGGGATAGGTGGAATTGCTTGCATATGTGGAAGATTTAACTTGGGATGATCTCTTGGCCATAACTATAACATTGGCTCCATACCCTTGCTGTCCTCTGTAGTAAACCTCTTTGACCGCGCTTCATTAAAGTATTTGGAAAGAGTTCCGCTTTCAACCCTAAAATTTGTTCTTCCGCCAGTTTTCTCGATCTTCTCTTCAGGAAAGTCTCATTTGTGATTTCTATTATCAGGTTCCCCTCTGTGCCGTTATAGACAAGTTGACTGCTAAAGTGTCAAGGCCCATCTGGCGAAAATTCCTCCACCCACACCACTCCAAACTTCATAGCTTGCTAAAGGTAAATTACAATTCCATTTCCGCCGTTTTTATCTCACAATGTATTTGCTCGTCGTGTCAAAACCTTTGGATCATTCTGCTTAGGAAGGATGTCTCCTCCTTTAAATGGGAATGATGATTCAACAATGCTTTTGAGGCCCTAAAACACTACCTTCTCTAACCACCCGTTATACTCATTCCACTGAATAAGAGGAGCAACGCTTTTTCAAACCTATAAATATTAGCTACCCCAGCAATCATTCCTTGGTGAGCCATGCTCTCCTTCCATCGCGGTGAACAACACATGGAGTGGCAGTTTATTAACATACCCATACTCTTTTGTGGACTGAATGAAACCTGTTACAAAGTGCTTTTAATCATCTGTAGTAACGCTCGGTACAACCATCTCGAAAATATTTCTTATCCTTATGTATTTCGTTTCCCCATCCCAACTCTGCCATTATTATACTCAACCCCAAAACACTATGCTCTTGACCAAACATGATGCCTTACACTTCATGTCCACCAAATCCTTATCCAATATCAACGAACCGTTGAGGCTTATGCTTTGAGCTATCTTGGACCCTCAAATTCATTCAAAAAACCATTCACAACCATGCCTTCATCCAAATCAAAACCAGTGAGAAGCAACCTTCAGATACCCATACCAGTGAGGTAATGCTATCTTTAACGAGTTATCATGTCACCTCTCAGTACCTTCACATCCCTTCTATAGAGGAATCCTAGCCTGAAAATCTCCTTCCACCTTGGAACCAACCTCCCCTGTTCCTTCACCAATAGAGGAACACCTTTCATCGCCTTCATCACCTACGGAGGGGTCTTCCACTAACATTGAGACCATCTCACCACTGGTTCTCCACTTAGAGACCTTTACCTACGTACCTCAACCCATAGAGGAGCACCCATACCTCCTCCACCCCACAAGGAGGCACCATACCTCCTCCACCCACAACAGAAACCCTATCTGTTCCTCCACTATAGAGGAGCTCAATCTCTCCTCCACCATCATAAAACCCTGTTAAGATACCTTTTCCTCTTGGCGAGCATTCTCCCTTAGCTACCCAAAATCCAAACAGACTAATTTTGGGATCTTTACCCACGGAGTTGAAGCTGGCCAATTCCCATCTCTAAAAGATGCATTTTTTATGAGAATTCCAATAGGTCCTCACCAAACTCCACCAACAGACGTATTGTTCTCATGTTTGGATGGATTCAACTTAGATTATGTGGATAGGGGTTTACTATAGGGTGCCTCTTACTCAAGTCTCAACATAGAGTAGAGATCCCTTGCTGATACCTACACCATCTACCCAAACACATTCGACCACAAAAAACAAATAAAAACACTACTATTGAAAACCCCTTTCACGATTACCAGTTAGCACTCACACCAGACCCTTACCCATTAACCGACCTACATCTAAACCCAAAACCCAAACCCACAACATTTTCCTCAACTAAACCTATTACCACTTTAGGGGTCACCCCGAACACCAGCCTTACTCATCCACCTATTAAATTGGATTTAGCTACATCCTCTAATGTCAAAACCACACCTACTCTAACACCCAAACCAAAGAAACAAACTCATAAACCTCATACCCTGACCGCACCAATCACACTTGCACTTGTCCCATATACCTTAAGACCTCAACTACCCAACATGGTCAAGCACCCTTCACCCATCCATAAACCAATAACACAACAACCCATTCCTTCCTTATAAACCTCTAACCTACCCATGCACACAACATGACTTACACCCGAACCTATAGTCTCTTTACCACCAATACATCCAATACCCTCAGCTTTTACTTCACTACTTACTACACTTCAGTCATTGTCCCTCACACCGCAAGTACGACCCGCATCATCTACCTTCACAGTACCCTCGTTATCCCCGTGGGTAACTCACCCTCTTCCTCCATCTGCTTTTCCTTCTAGACCTTGTACACCCACATCACCTTTAACCAAGAAGGTGCAACCCAAAAAAAAACCTCACTACCCCACAATAAGGTAGTCAAAACAACCACACATCCTCCTACCCATCCATCTACTGTACCCCTACCTAAACAAACATGACCGATACCTAAAACCACACCGACATCTAAAACCGTAACTCGACCCATTCCTACTCTTCCAAAAATAGTTCCTCGACAATCAACCACACCTACACCCAAACCCACATTCACCTCCCATTGTGATCCACTAGCAACATCCTATGCCAAAATTTTAACCAACCTCCTCAAGACTTCTGTTATCACATTACCGCCACTTCGACCTTACGACCCCCTCAAACCCAAGCCAAAAGGGTTTGATGATACTAAAATTTGTGCATACCATCATGTGCTAGGGCATGATGTGGAAAATTGCAAGGCCTTGAAAACCGTCCTTATCTAATTGTGTCCACCAGAAACCAACTTTGATGACAACGACCTTCTCGACGAGGATCCTACTTCACTGACACCCATCCCCACACTACCCACTCAGCAACCACAACCTCCACCCTCCCAGCTTCTAGAGCCACACTCAAGATTTGAAATTAATATGGTTCACATCAAAGAACTTACCACACCACCACCCAAATGTTGTTGTGCCCAGTTGACCTTATAGGGTTTTCCCCTTCCAGTAGGTTTTTTCCCGTCATGTCGTTATACCACTCACCCTACACCACCTCCATTTGCCAACTTCCCTCAAATCAACATGATACATGTCAGTACACATGTGCAGAAGGGAAAAGAAAACGCAACTGACCCACCAACCAATCCTATACCCAACATACCATCTGCACCCATACCTAAAATAACTATTCGTGGCCCCACGTACCCCATTTCTAATGGCATCACACATCACACAATGCTCAAACAATTACAACAATATCCTCTCAAAATTTCCTTATATGACCTCATCCAAACCTCAGAATCCCATCGTCAAGCCCTCATGGAAGTTCTTCAATCTATTGAGGTTTTACCCATTGACCCTACACCCGTAGCCCCATTATCACACCCCATCATGTAGCCTCTCTCACTAAATTACCACCTTCATCCTCACCTCACCTTGTTCACCAAGTGGCTTCCCTTAGCTTCTCAGAGGAGGAGATTACACCATACCAAAATTATGACCTAGACCCAACCCTCTTCATCTTTGTCCACATTGATGACATACAGGTACGCCATGTGATGATTGATGGAGGTGCTAGCATTAACATCATTTCATCCCATGCATTTGCTCAAATGTGCATACCTGACAATTACATGCATAAACATCTGGTCATGTTGCATTCATTCAACGATGCTATCACTTCCACACTAGGCACTATCATCCTTCACGTTCGCATGGGACCTTGCATTGTTCCAGAATTGTTTTATGTTTTGGAGGGGGAATTCCAATATAACTGTTTACAAGTGGTAGACCCTGGATCTGTGTCATGGGTTGCGTTCCTTCCACTTTACATCGTTGTGTAAATTTTAAACATGAAGGACACACTTATACCATTCAACTGACCCATCACCTTTCAAAACATGCAACATGCTTTACTGACCCAATGATGTGCTCATACCTGTGAAGCCATCTACCTCCATAACCAATACTGCTTCACCTACACCTCCGCCTACCAGTACAGTCGCTACCTCAGCCACACATACCTCCTCTATTCCTGCCATTGCTATAACCTCCACGGATGACCCATTAACTTCCCAATCCCTTAACTCCACCTCTGCATTGACCTCTGACACATTATCCATACTAGCTACCTACATACCAACCACTAATCCCTTGGAAGGTGTTTTTTCAATGCCTCACTCTGGGGGAGTACCGCCTATATAGTGTCAACACATTCCGTACTCCGCATGAGTATGGAAGCCTTCAAAAACACCCTCACTATGATCATCGCATAGGAGAATGCCTCCTTTATGGTCCTCCTCATCTTCATACTAGTCTCACCTATGGGGGACTTGATACTGCCACTTACACACCTGAACCACTATCACAGCCCCACCCATTTTCCGCTGACTTCCAATCACTTACCAATCGCCGTTTCACCCACACCTTTCTGTACCGCTGTGCATGGAAGGGTTTTGGTTTTGGCTTTTACAAGCAAGGCCACCATACCATTATTCCATGTACTACCCACAAACATAATGACCATAGTGGTATTGGCTTCCCCGAACCTCCTACCAAACAAGCCCGCATTGAACTCATTGAAGACCCTAGCCCTCCTCCACCTTCATCTTCATCACTACCTTCACCTGCTCCACCTTCATCACCACCTTCATCAATGGAGTCAATGGATCCCGAATCTATCCCTCCTAACTTTTTTTTTTTCATAAAAACCATTTCCTTGGGGCCTATAACTTATCAACACAAAGGCGATGCCCCTTCCACTCTTCCATTCCTATATCCTGAGATGATCAATGATGACACAACTATAATTAACATTGTTCAATGTTAGGATTATGAATCCATACTCACCTACCTTGGTACAGAAGACTCATATATTCATCAGTCGTTACCATTTGAGATGTAAACCATGTTGAATGAATCGACTATCGAGATCAACAGTCATACTCAGGATGACCTGCACATCCTAAAGATCAGAAAATCTTTAGATGCGGCTGAACATGAAGCCATTACTTCTTTTCTCTGAGATCATAACCATGCTTTCACTTGGTCTTACGTAGACATGCCTGGTATTGACCCCACCATAGTGGTCCACAATATTGTGACCGTTCCTGATGCCAAACCTATCAAACAAAAGCTGAGGAAAATGCACCCTCATATTGCTCTTCTTGTCAAAGAAGAACTTCAATGCCTTCTTTCCGTTTCCTTCATCTTACCCATTGAATATCCTTGTTGGATTTGTAACATTGTCCCTGTTAGTAAAGCAATAGGGGGACTCTACATTTGCATGGACTTTCGTGACCTCAACCTCGCCTTCCCGAAAGACGACTTTCCCTTGCCCAGTATTGATCAAATGGTTGACCTCACCACGGGTCATGAGATTCTCTCAGTCATGGATGAATTCTTGGGTTATAACCAAATTTTTCTTGCCCTAGAAGATCAGCACAAGATCGCATTCATTACCCCTTGGGGAACCTTTTGCTATCGAGTCATGCCTTTTACCTTAAAAATGCTGGTGCTACATATCAACATGCTATGACTTACATCTTCCATGATATCATGCATTGCATATTGGAAGATTACATGGATGATCTCTTGGCCAAATATAAACATTGCGCCAAGCACCTTGCTGTCCTCGAAACCATCTTTGACCGCCTCATTAAATATTGCATCCGCTTTCAACCTAAAAAGTGTGTCTTCGCAGTTCTCTCAGGAAAGCTCTTGGGATTTATTATTTCCCTCTGTGTTATAGAAGTTGACCCTGCTAAAGTCAAGGCCATTCTGGAAATGCCTCCACCCACTAACCTTACAAAACTTCATAGCTTGCAAGGTAAATTACAATCCATTCGCCGTTTCATCTCACAATTATTTGATCGGTGTCAACCATTTGATCATCTGCTTAGGAAGGATGTCTCCTTTAAATGGGATGATGATTGTCACAAAGCTTTTGAGGCCCTAAAACAATACCTTCTCTAACCACCCGTACTCATTCCACTGAAAGAGGATCAACCTTTTTCACCTATAAATATTAGCTACCAATCATTCCTTGGGAGCCATGCTCGCTCATCGCGGTGAACAACACATGGAGTAGGCAGTTTATTACATAAGCCATACTCTTTTGGACTATGAAACCTGTTACAACCATCTCGAAAATATTTTCTTAGCCTTAGTTTTCGTTGCCACCAAACTCTGCCATTATTTACTCAACCACAAAACCTATGTCTTGACCAACACTGATGCCTTACACTTCATGTACACCAAACCTTATCAAAATCAACGAACCGTGTGATGGCTTATGCTTTTAGCTAATCTTGACCTCAAATTCATTCACCAAAAGTTCATCAAGGGCCAAGCTATCACCGACCAACTGGTTGATGCACCTATTTTCGGGGATCAACCCTCTAATTTTGAATTTCCGATGAGTCAATTGCTACTCTTTCCCTAAATGAATCCCCTTACCAAATGAGACCCGCATCTCATTTCGCAACCTAACCTCACCACCTAAACCTTACACAATTATTTATTAATTATCTTATAATTAATAAATCCACATCGCCTTACCTGCCACCTCATTTTGCCACCTCATCATGACCTAGGCCTAACCCTAAACTAATCTAATTAAGACCTATAACTTGGTCTACATCCACACCCATGACTAATGACCCCTTTCTCGCACCCAAAACCGACCTTCTAGTCACTTGACCAAGCCCGCAACTAATCCCTCGGGAGAAAAGGAGGGAAAGTTGGCTATTTTACTAAAAATAGCCCACTTTGACCTGACCGATACCGGTTCCTACTCGACCGCCGTCGGTTACGTAACCGCCATCGGTTCCCTGTAAATGGGCTCCCCTAACCAGAAACAAAGGTCGAAGGATTTTTGGATCAATCAGGATCATCAGAAGCGATAAAAAGAATCCGGATTTGCTGAGCCAAGCAAGAGACAAGTGAAGAGACAAGAAGAGTTTGCAGCGAAGGAGACCAAGCCCAAGACTGCAACTGAATAACCAGAGCCCTGTGATACTCATCTGATCATCGGGAGGGAGATATCTCATCTTCTGAGTGTCAGGCCATCCTACCTGAGTTCTGCCTTTGTCATCACAGTTCTTGGACCTGCATCCTCGTCAATAACCAGTAAGTTGTATCTTGCATGTCCTCTTTTATAACATTTCTTAGACTTTTGAATCACAGCCGTCATTAATCCATTCCTGGATCTACTACCCAGCAACACATCACATCTAACTATCATTCATCTACCCTCTCATCACCCCGTTACCTAATCCCACTCATATACTAGCCTTACAAACAACACAACCACCCTACAACCGACCCTCACCAAAAGTCCCTAAAACATAGCCCCCACCGATATCGGTTAGCAGTAACCGGTATCGGTTATTGTGACTCAAAACCAGAAACCAGCCTTTCCCCCTACCTGTTTCAACGAAGCAATTAAATTGTTATTTTACAATATTTCGTGTTAATTCATATTAGCAGGGGAACTGACCACCTTCGAAAGGAAGTGTTATATTTCCTGGGCCCAAGGCAGTTCCCTCATTTATTGTCTAATCAAAATCTTGTGGTCTTGTATTCTTATTTGCAGGTAGTCCTTCCAAGACAAAAAGGAGTTCTTCGCAATCAACCTGATCTCTCTCTACGGTACGTGCACACCATCTCGACATTCAACAGGTATTCCTCCTAGCCCTAACCCTTATCTGTTTCTAAAAGGAATGAAAGGATAGAAGCAACTCTATTCCCAAAAAGCTGAAACATTCTGCGTGAAACATTTTGGCACGCCCGGTGGGACCCATTTCGGGTTTCTGTTTCTCTTGTTTGCTTTCATTTAGGGAGCATACTTGCTGTTGCTGTTTTTGTTATATTTAGTAAAGGAATTTGTCTTGCTTTCCTAGTTTTGCATTAGTGAAAGTCATCTTATTTGCTTCATCGAATATCATTTTCGATTTGGGTTTAAAACACGTGCATTACATTCTTGCTTGTTGTTTTCAATTCTAGTGAACATAGACTAAGTAACAGGTCGTACACGTGGGGGTGATTTCCACGGTATTGACAGGAAATTAATCTTACTTTCACTGCACAACACATACCGAATCACTTCATAATTAACACAACAGCTCAAAACATCCCCCCTTTTCCGCGGTATTCCTCCGCCCGATTGAGGTAACCTTATAAGCCAAAACAAACTTGACATTTCCTCTAAGTCTTCTTTTAGGATTCTGACATCATTCTACATCTAAAGGCATAAGCCCACGATAATTAAAATTAACCCTAGGGTTAGTCTCTGGATTTGCGTGTGCATCTTGCTTGTTTTCAGTTCTGTTTTCTCTGTTATACACTGTCTTCTGTCATCACCTCAGAACAATTGATAAATGTACTAAGCTTTGTTAACAATCAAATCAGTAGCTTCTTATATTTTCTTATACTAGTCTTATTACACCGATATCGGTTAACTGACCGACGTCGGCTATAGTCTAACCGACATCGGTTATCAGACCGATATCGGTTACTGTCTTTTACAGTTTCTGACAAACCAGCAACCTACCAATTTCACCATTCTGAGTCTGTTTCTGTTCCTGATAGATTGAAACCCTACTGGGTACTCCTGTCCATGGTTGTTATCACTCGGAAGCAAGCCGCCGCCATGGTTTCACATGCCTGCTCTGTGCCTTTGCCTGAATCACCCCCTTCACATTCTATAGGGAACCCTACGGACACCAGTGAGATCCCCAAAATTCCTGTAGGAGATAAGGAATTTGCCAAATTTCTGGATGCTAATCCTAGTGCACTGTACAATACTATTTGTCTCATGCCCTTGACCGTACGCCCGATGGTCAACTCCTTGTTGGCATGCCTATTAGTATAGCAGCTCACTTAGCTCCCACTCCGCCTGATAACACCGCCTTGCTTCCTGCATCTTTAGCCCCGTCTCCCAATCCGACGGCTTCAGAGGTTCATACGACACAGATTGGCTTTCCGTTGGTTAATCTTGGACCCCACATATCATTACCGCCGACTGCCCCTACCTCATCTCTCTTGCAGACTGCTCCGTTCATGACTTGCTCTCTGCCACCTATCCACACGAGCTTTCCTTCTCAAGCTCCGCCTACCTTTTCATTCCCATACACGTATCCAGTGACCTCAACATCTTATATGGGACATCCCTATTCGGTCGCCTCAACATATTCATCCTCCATACCTTATCAACACTTAACCCCACCATTGTCTAGCGGAGGCCCTTGGCCCAATTTGCCTCCGTTTACCACAACCACACCATCATCTCATCCAACCACGGATTTCATCAAACAAATGATGGACAAAATGCAAAATCTGGAGGCTTCTGTTTCGGGAAGTCGTAGCGCCTTGACATACGAGCAAGTTTGTCGGGAGCCTATTCACCCTTCTGTCCCCCTTCATTCATATCCTCCTCAATGGGAATTGCCGAAATTTACTCGTTTTAATAGTAAAGAGGATCCTCAACAACACTTGCGATCATTTAGACATGCTTGTTATTTGATTGCTCATGATGATGCCTTGTTACTCCGCACCTTTCCCATGTCCTTATCAGGACCCGCCTTGGAGTGGTACAGTGCTTTAACCCAGCACTCAATCTTCTCTTTTAACCAACTAGCCCAATCTTTCTTGGATCATTTCTCCATTAACATTGCCAAGAAAGTATCTATCACCGACCTCTATGCCATCCGACAATTTGAAGACGAATCTATCGCAGATTTTGTTGGACGATGGCGGGGCCTTATCAACCAACTTACATATGCCTTGCCTCAAGCTGAACTTATCGAACTTTTCACGCGGGCATGCGCTAAGCACATCTCTCCTACCCTTCAAATTCAAACTTTCCGCACATTTGACGAGGCCTTTACCATGGCTCGGAAACTAGAAATTCGAGCCTTAGAAGAAGAGAAATTGCGGTTGCGCAACAAAAACCCCAATTTCTGGACTCCAGATTCCACCAATAAACCTAACACCACCAATCCTCACCCATCGACTGCTTCGAAATCAAAAGGAGCCGTGCACGCGGTGATGGTCAAATCCCAACCACCGTCTAATACCCCGCCAAAAACCACCTATAAGTATAAAGCAGAGCCCATCAACTACACTCCCTTGGGAGAAACTTATGGCGTCATATTGGAAAAATTGCTCAAAGCAGGAGCTATCACCTTGCCTCCTGTTAAACCTCACTCCGGGTTTGACTCCACCCGCGCTATACCTTCTTGGTACAAAGAAAATGACTTCTGTAACTTCCACCGCGTAAAGGGACACAGTCATGAGAACTGCAAGATGTTGAAAAACATAGTGCAGGAAATGGTTGATGCAGGGGATATAGCCCTCGATAATCCTAATGCCCCTGCTAACCGAAATTTGAAAATCTTCAACAAACCATTCCCGAATCACTCTTCCAACAGTAACATAAACCAGGATATCTTAGCCGAGGAGAGTGTTCATGAGATCCATGCAGTCTTCGACTCCCAGCCAAAAGCCTCTATCGAGAAAATTTTGAATCAAGCCTCTTCACTGACCCAGGGGCCCGAACCTCCTTCACCACCATCAAGCCAAAGAGAAATCATTCCTTTACCCATAAAGGAGTTAACTGCCCAGAGTTCTCTTCTAATAGATGAGTCTTCTTACACCACATCCCTACAAGATTGCGAGCGGATGTTATCTAACCTATCTATTTCCCAAACGTCCCCTTTTACCGCTCTTGCTGCACAAGAGGAAGGCTCGCCACTCCTTTTGTCATCCTTAGACGAGAAACCTCTTGCACCGACATCGCCAACTTCTTTAACCATGACGGATCCTCTCAAACATGCCCTCCTACCTATTAGTTCTTCATCGCCTAAATCTTTTCAGCGACCGGTTGACCTCTTAACACCTATTGATACAGTGCCTCATCTACCCCCTGTATCACACCCACAGTGGACCGGAATCACAACCCACCTTTCTTCCATACAAAAATTCCAATTCACACCTGAAGACTGTCATTCTCCAGAAGATAGACGAGTCCTATGGGAACGTTTGAGTACCCCCTATTCTACTCAAATGCAGATGACCGATCCAGACACCTCTACCATATACCTGAAGTGTTTACAGAAACTCAAAATGCCTATGTCCTCATCTTCACCCCCCGCATCTCTACCCAGTATCTCATCCACCTCTATCAGCCTAACCAAATCTTCCCCTACACTTGGGACCTCACCAATACCCAGTCTAACACACCCGCCTAAGCGACTAGATTTATCCAAAAATAAAGCCGCCCCTCCACTTAGGAGACAACCTCAATCCGTGCCTCTATCACAATTAAAACCATCATCGTCACACCTACCTTCCATATTGGGACCTCATCCCTCCACCTTGCATCAATATATCATACCTCCTGCGTTTTCTTTAAAACGACCTACGCCTTCTGCACCCATACAGAGATCTAAGGGTATATCAACATTGTCACCTCACGTATCCTGTCCACCCATCAACCCTAAACAAATTTCATCATCAAAGGACTTGTTTTCCGTCACTCCTCTTTTGTCGCCATTGTCTCTGGATACCACGTTATCTGGAGCCTCATCATCTAACCAGCTAAACGTAGCTCCTGCGCCAAAGAAACCACGTTTAGTTAAAACCACGTGTCAACACCCCTTGGCTAAACCACCACCCGTACGAACCAACCATGCCCGAACATTACCGAAACCTGCTCAATCAATACCCTCATCCTCCTCCGATTTTGACCCACTCAAAGGATCTTACGCCAAAATCCTTGCTATGTTGGTGGAGAATGCGACCATTTCTCTACCCCCACTTAGACCTTATGACCCGTCTAAACCTCGACCTATAGGTTATGATGAGTCTAAAATCTGCGCTTATCACCGCACACCAGGACATGATGTGGAGGGATGCAAAGCTTTAAAAGCCATCCTTCGTCAGTCACCTCTCTCAGATAGAAAGGTTAAGAAAGACAACTTACGAAGGGAGAGACCTTTAGCTTCAATTCCCTCTCCTATACCACCTGTCCCCGCCTCACCAATATCTATCATTATTACAACCCCACCTCTCGAAGACCATGATTTATCCCGACCATCTTCATCTCAGGTCCACGAGATTAATATGATTAGTGTTGCTACTCGAGCGCAGAAAAACAACGAGAAAGCGAAAGAAAGCACACCTGCGTCCTCTCTTTCTCCGTCCACCATCCCGATCGCACCACCACCCAAAGTGGTTATTCGTGGACCCGCTACCCCGTCTCTAATGGAATTGCCCACCGAGCCATGATCAAACAGCTTCACCAATCACCTGTAAAAATGACACTGTATGATCTCATTCAGACTTCTGAATCTCATCGACAAGCTCTCGTTGAAATCCTTCAAGGGATCGAGGTCTTACCTAATGAAACCCTGCCTGTTACCTCCATTCTAACACCCAATCACGTTGCTTCCCTCACCAAACAACCTACCGCCCCAACCACTTCTGTCTCTGTACAACAAGCTGCTGCTGTCAGTTTCTCCGAAGACGAAATTGTTGACTTTGGTACAGAAGATCCTGACCCTGCTCTTTTCATCTCAGCTTACGTCCGGGACATTCAGGTACGTCGTGTTATGATCGATGGGGGCGCTAGCCTAAACATCATCTCTTCAAAATCCTTCCAACAAATGAATATCCCTTCTAGCTACATGTGTGCCAACCCCATCATGTTGCGGTCATTCAATGATGCTATTACCTCTACCTTAGGCACCGTGATCCTTAACATTCGTGTAGGACCACGTACTTTACCCGAACTCTTCTATGTCCTTGAGGGAGAGTTCCAATACAATATATTGCTAGGTCGCCCTTGGATCCGGGCTATGGGATGCGTTCCCTCAACCTTACATAGATGCATAAAATTTGAGTACGAGGGGAAGTCTTACACCGTAAAAGCTGATCCTCCCCCCTTCAAAACCTGCAATATGTTATATCACCCTAATGATGTGCTTGTACCAATCAAGACACCCATTCATCCAACCCAACCATCCACTTCAACCACACCTCTACCATTCACTTCAACAGCACCTACACCTTCAACCCAAGAAATCACCGTCACAAAAACCACTTCCCTTCCCGCAGCTAACATCCCAACCGCAGACCCCTTAGTAGATGTTTTTCAATGCCTTACGCTGGGGGAGTATCGCCTATATAACGTTAGTTCTTTCCATACCCCACAGGAGTACGGACAGGTACATGCACATCCTACCTATGACCGTCGTGTGGGGGAAGTAATCCCCTACGGACCACCTCACTGCCGCACTAACCTAACATATGGGGGTGTCGACGCATCTTCCGTTGCCCCTGAGCCTCCTCTTGGTGTGGTTCCCTTCCAATCCGATTTCCAATACCTGACAAATCGTCGTTTCGCCCTTACCTTCTTGACTCGCTGTGCTTGGAAAGGCTTTGGTTTTGGTCTTTATGAACAAGGCCGACATACAATCATTCCTGTAACTACTCGCAAGCACAATGATCGTAGTGGTCTCGGATTTCCGGGAACACTTACACCGAAGGAACCTCGTGTCAGTTGTCTTCTGGAAGATGACGACGTCACCCCTACCGAACCATCATCACCCATTTTTCCTTCGTCACCCACAGAGTCGATAGATCCCGAATCTATCCCTCCTAACTTTTTTTTTTCATAAATGCTATCTTCCTAGGTCCTCTCACTTATCAACGTAATAATGAGGACCCCTCTTCTATCCCCCTTCTGTATCCAGACATGATTGAAGAGGACTCACCTTCAATTAACGTTGTTGAGTGCCAGGATGATGACTCCATCCTCACTTACCTTGGTGCGGATGACTCTTATATTCAACGCGCCTTACCATCTGAAACTCAAACCATGTTGAACGAGTCTACTATAGAAATCAACATCCACACGGAGGAGGATCCTCACATTGTGAAGATCGGACAATCCCTTAGCGCATCAGAACAGGTTGCCTTTACTACCTTTCTCCGTACTCGCAACCAAGCTTTCGCTTGGTCCTACGCTGACATGCCAGGAATTGATCCTGACATTGCTGTCCATAACATTACCCTGAAACCTGATTCCAAACCAATTAAACAGAAATTGAGAAAAATGCATCCACGCATTGCCCTCTTGGTCAAAGAGGAGCTTCAACGACTCCTTTCTGTTTCCTTCATCCTACCTATTGACTATCCTCAATGGATTTCTAACATCGTACCTGTCACTAAAGCGACGGGGGGACTTCGGATATGCACGGATTTCTGGGATCTTAACCTCGCTTGCCCTAAGGATGACTTCCCCCTACCTAGTATTGACCAACTTGTTGATCTCACTGCGGGCCATGAGATGCTCTCTCTCATGGATGGTTTTTCAGGATACAACCAAATTTTGGTTGCCCCTGCCGATCAACATAAAACTTCCTTCATAACTCCTTGGGGAACCTTCTGTTATCGTGTAATGCCATTTGGCCTTAAGAATGCTGGTGCAACCTATCAGCGGGCTATGACCTACATTTTTCATGACATTATGCACACTATCCTTGAAGATTACGTCGATGATCTTCTTGGAAAATCTAAACATCGTAGTGAACATCTCGATGTTTTAACCATTATTTTTGATCACCTGTTACAATATTCTGTCCGTCTTCAACCAAAGAAATGTGTCTTTGGTGTCCTTTCGGGAAAACTTCTTGGTTTTATCATCTCTTTGCGTGGCATTGAGGTCGACCCATCTAAAGTCAAAGCTATCCTAGAAATGCCCCCACCTACTAACCTCAAACAATTGCGTAGTTTACAAGGTAAGCTCCAATCTATCCGGCGTTTCATCTCCCAACTCTCGGATCGATGTCAACCTTTTCATCACCTCCTTAAAAAAGACATTGACTTTCAATGGAGCGAAGAGTGCCACCAAGCCTTTGAGGCTCTCAAAGCTTATCTCTTGCAGCCACCTGTGCTTATCCCACCTCAGGATGACCGCCCTTTCTACCTTTACCTTTCCGCCACCGACCACGCTGTAGGGGCCATGCTTGCACATCGTGACTCTGAGAATCGCGAACAAGCCGTTTATTATATAAGTCGTACTTTGGTGGACTATGAGACTAGGTATACACATGTAGAAAAGTTGTGCCTAGCCCTATCATTCGTGGCCACCAAACTCCGACACTACCTCCTGAATCACAAAAATTTCATCATCACCAACACGGACCCCATCCATTATATGTATGCCAAACCCCATCTAAACCAACACATCGCCCGATGGCTCATGCTCCTCACCGACCTCGACCTTGAGTTTGTCCACCAGAAATCAATCAAAGGACAAACCATCGCAGATCAAATCGCGGAAGCCCCTCTACCCGGGGCACAATTTATTAATTTTAATTTCCCTGACGAACTCATCGCTACTCTTTCCCTCAGGGAGGATTCATATCCAATGACCCTCTTCTTCGATGGATCCAAATGCCAGCGCGGCGGAGGAGCCGGCGTTGTTCTCATTCCTCTCGATGCTGAGCCTATGCCTCTTTCCTTCCGACTCGATTTCCCCTGCACTAATAATACTGCGGAATACGAGGCCCTTGTTCTGGGTCTCCAGGTTGCGTTACACTTAGGTGTCAAATCTATCAATATTTTTGGCGACTCTCAATTGGTAGTCAATCAAGTTATGGGCATCTACCAATGTAAAAATGAGGAACTTCAAAAGTACAAACACTACGTGGATTCACTTCTAGCCTTATTTACTCACTATTCTATCCAAACCATTCCTCGCTCCACTAACAAATTTGCGAGATACTATGGCTTGCTTAGCCTCGCAAATTCCAGCTTCATCAACTGACTCTGACATTTTCGTCTTGGTCCAACAACTCTTTGCCCCATCTTACTCAGCCCCGGTTGTTTGTATGATAAATAATGTGTCTGCTAATTCGCAGGATACCTGGTATCACCAATTTCACGACTACCTTACAACCTCTGTTCTCCCATCTGAACTTACTAGTACCAACAAATGCACTTTTCTTAAACACGTTTCTCGTTATGTCGTTCTGGGGGGACTCCTTTATAAACGTGGTTTTGATGGCATCCTCCTTCGATGTCTAACCGGCGCGGAGGTCACCTATACCATCCAACAGGTCCATGATGGTATTTGTGGTGGACATTTTAGCGGCCTTGCCATGGCCAAACGAATCCTTCGCCTAGGTTATTATTGGCCTACTCTCAATAACGATTGCTATGAATATGTTAAGCGTTGTGTTATGTGTCAACAACATGCCAACCTTCAACATACTCCTAGCCATCCGCTACAGGTCGCCCGAGATCTTTGGCCTTTCTCAAAATGGGGTTTAGACCTTATTGGTGAGATTCATCCGTCCTCTTCGCAACGTCACCGATGGATAATCACAACAACCGAATATTACACAAAATGGGTGGAGGCTATTCCGCTCATTTCAACTAAAAAAGAAAAAATTGTAGAGTTCATTAACCACCACATTATCTGTCGTTTTGGTGTTCCTCATCGCCTGATAACAGATAATGGAAAATCTTTCAAAAATAAGTTGTTGCAAGACCTTTGTGACAACTTTGGTATCAAACTTAGTTTCTCATCACCCTATTATCCACAAGCGAATGGACAAGCCGAATCTTCTAATAAAACCCTAACCAAAATTCTCATGAAAGTTGTCAATGAGTCCGGAAGAAATTGGCACGATCACATCCCCTTTGCCCTATGGGCTTATCGTACTAGCATTCGTACCTCCACAATGCCACACCTTTTTCTTTGGTATATGGTACCGAGGCTGTCTTGCCTCTCGAAATAAAAATACCCTCCCTCAGAATATCTCTTCAGGATATTCTCACCAACGATGATTTCCGCCAAGAGCGGTTAGCCCAATTAGAGCTTCTTGACGAGCATCATCTTACAACTCTTGATCACCTTCAAATCTATCAAAAACGCATCAAGCGTGCTTATGATAAGCGACTTCATGAGCGTACCTTTAAGGTTGGTGATCTTGTCCTCAAAGAGAATCAACATGTAACCAAACTAGAAAAGAGCAAACATGGAAAATTTTCTCCCAATTGGATTGGGCCTTACATAATCACTCACACTTATGGATCAGGAACTTATTGTTTAGCTTCGCTTAATGGTAAACCTGAGCCTGAACCCCTTAATGCCTTGCATCTTTCGACCATTCTACTATTGAATTTAGTGTTATATCACTTCTTATCTACCTACCACTCGTCCCTTGAGCTCATTTACCGTTACATACACTTTGTTTCCTACATCTTACAATCAAATCAAGCTCACATAGTTTGATTCCCACCTCCCCTTAATGATGCCTTCCCTCTTTAGTCTAGTCCATGACTTCAAAGTATTAAAATGGCACATTCTTAATTATATGCTTATGGGATTTTCTTGAGTCAAACTTTCTACCAAACTAGATGCTTTACACCAAAAGGACATCTGGCTCTCTAAATTATATATAGACTGCTCCCTCGAAGGACAGCTATATGCCAAACTATTGCTGCTATTATATATAGACTGCTCCCCCGAAGGACAGCTATGCACTAAAATCACATCTGCTACTATAAATAGACTGCTCCCTTGAAGGACAGCTATACACAGTCAGCCTTTATCAGAAGCTTCTCGCATTGATCAGCTTCGTGAAGACCTCAAGAATAGTACGATCAATATCCCTTGTAGACTTCCCGCATCGATCAGTCTATATTCAGTAAAATAAAAGCCACATTCAAAAGAACTTTTGAGTCATGGACTTGTCTATTTAGGGTAGGTTCTCTTTCTTCAGAACACTCACTTTGTAACAAGTTCTCCGTACCTCAGCTATACCATCCACCTCACCTCACCATTTGTTTAAACTCAAGGGACGTGACGTATATCCGATATATTGTGATCATACAACTCTTTTCACCTATTGACTTCTCATCTATGCACGGTACCTAGGGGTTCAAGCTCATCCTGCATTAATATGTGGTTTGTTTAGCTCTTTTCAACTACGGAGTAACTTTTTCCTCTTTGACTCGAATCTAGGATTATGTGTTGATCTTAATCAGGATATGGTTCCCTACCACTTGGGTAGGCTAACTTTCGCTTCACTTCTACCTATTCCAAAATCACCAATTCATTACCAACACCAACAACATTACCCTACCAATATCAATATCAATATTTTTACCAACCAACAAATTGCCTAACCATACCTAAATTTCCTGAATTCACCTCTCCCTGGTCTTAAGGGAGAACTACATCGGTCTGAGGCCCCTCCTTGCTTTGTGCAAAGGGCTATGTAGGCAGCACTTTGGAGACATGGGGTCTCCCAAGGTTAGCTCGACCATCTCCTACCATAACCTATCATGTGTGGTAAATATAAATATTTTTGTGTATTTCTATTTTAATCACATTCCTCTTTATCCTTTTTCAAAACACCGAAAGTCAAAACACAAACATTCTTATTATTATCGTAACTCAAATCAACATACATATTCAGTTTTATTTAGATGTTAAACAAATACATCTTCTCTATCATCGACACGCAGGTCGACATCCTTATTTATTCTTATACCTCGATAACATTTACTTAGACCCTCACGCCTCATCCTGAACCAGGTGATGATCGTGATCGTCGACGCCTCTCGCCGGGCCTCTCTGTCCTCAAAGGTACCACGGCTATTGGTACCACCCACTGATCTACCAATCTCTCCTGTAACATATGAATACGCTCCCTCGCATGGAGGTATCTCGCCTCTAGTCCCTCTGCTCGTGACTCCGCAACCGCTAACAATCCTCTCGCCTCATTCACCTGCGTTTGGAGCTGATGAACTAAACTCTGCAGACGATCTCTCTCTGCTGTAATCACAGCTATGAGCTAGGATGATCACGTACCCCTCGTAGCTCTGTTACCCACCATAATCTATAGGCCTCTGTCGTTCTTGCATCCATTACCCTGCGATCGGCTACTATCTCCTCTGGTCCTTCTGGAGGTGTTGGCCGGGGAGGTGATAATGCTGCCTCGGCGTCGATCCACATATATGGTCTATAAGCCAGGGGTATATCCTACACAAATCCAAATTGTCATCGCACGTGATCTAGAGGAATCCTCTCATACTCACCTGGCCTGTGCCTTGTGATCCACCTCAATCGCTCTACACTCCTCAACTCCTCAGCTATGTTCTCTGTTACCATATAGTTCCCGTAAGGCCTCCAACAGATATCCACCATCGTCACCATCTCCCATACCTGCCTATAATACTCAATGTCACCCGTCACGGCCTGGGATCTTGCCTCTTGTTCTATCTGGACCCATCATCTGAATCCCAACCTCTGCACTCCGGTCTCTCCCGACTAGATGGGTCGGCCTATTGGTCGCACAAAAACAATGTGCTCATAGGCCCAACAATGTAATAAAAATGAACAATCTAGTGTCGTCCTGTGATTTTGTCTACATGCCCATAAACCCCTTTATAGCTCTGCCAAATATGCAGGTGCCAATGAAAAATTCACGTTCCTTTCTATCATTTCCCAAATAACACACATCAATGCTTTTGGAAATCTTCCCCCATCCGCCCTTGGTAACGCATAATATCCAACTGCTATCATTAATATCACTGCTAACCTTGTTTCCTCAGGGTGTGCTGCATACATTATACCATACGTGAATGTCAAACCTCGCTATGTCATTTCTCCCCGTGCCGCGCTAGGTAAAGCTTGCTCATGCGTATGGACCAAATACTGCTGTTATCGCTCCCCGTGCTGCGCTAGGTAATGCCTGATATACCTCCTGTAATTGGGAGTCTCAAAATACGGAACACATCTTCCAATGTCACTGTCATCTCCCCTGTTGGCAGATAGAAGGTATTCCTTTCTGGATTCCATCTCTCAATCAACGCCAAGAGAAAGAAGAAGAATAACATAGCATGGTTACGTGCGATTCGTGAATAATAGCGGATTCCACTTAACCCCAAATGATTTATCAATGTCCATTCAGCTGGTGTTACATCCGCTCGGATTTGTGACAACAGCGCTGGCACAATATCGTTCATCCTGAACCCTACCTCCGCCTGCACACATCAAAATGACACATAGCCAATACCAAAACAATAACTCAAATCAAACAGAATACCCAAGGGTTCTTTCTCACATTCTATGGACAATACCCATGCTCAAACTGGCAATCGGTTTTAGATAACACCCAAACTGTATCGGTCCTCCACAACCGATACCGGTTAACTTAAGATGATATCGGTCAATACCGGTCCTCTTCTCGACTTTACACACCCTGCCTAAAAACACCACCTATGACAATAATTTGATCGTTTATCCCTCTCTGTACATACAAACATACCCGAACTCCTGACTACCTTCCCCATCACATTCACCCTATCCCGAAATCATTTCCAGCTTATCACCTTTTCTTTGATCATCTCTATCTACTTAATCTCCATACAACATACAGTATTCACACACACATGCAAGAATCAAATTACAACCGGCTACGAAGTTTACCTCTTGGGCTGCAGCAGCTTGAGATGGCACTTGTCTTCCTTCTCGTCCCTGCCTGCTGGACGCTTCTCCTGGTTGTGCCATGGCTCACCACCCTCTTCAAATCTAACTTACCATTTTACCCTCCATCTCAATCAATTGATTTGCCTCCTACTCACTCGGAGCCCTCCTACTCACTCAATTCTCTCCACTGCAAATACCTGTCTCACCTCAACCAAAAATGTCGCAATCTCAATAATTAACTTGTTGCATGACAACTAAAAATAAGAATGTTTTCAAGAACTTAAATGTGACAATGACAGGCAGTATCTTTATTTTTATAGGTTTTTGACCTATAACCGATATCGTTTTATTATGCCCTAAGGAACCGGTATCGGTCATACCTATACCGACATCGGTTAGATAATCTGACATCGGTCATATTCCAACTTTGTTAACCCTAATTTTGCCCCTATTGACCCTAAGGCCCTAACTCACAAATTTGGCCTATATCAAGGCCTCAACCCCTTTGTTAACCATTTTGGCCTGACCCAAGGCCGCAATTAGGCCCACTTTCAATTTGGCCCGACCCAAGGCCTCACCCCAACCATTTGGCTGACCCAAGGCCGCAACCCACCATTTTGGCCCGACCCAAGGCCTACCCCAACCATTTGGCCCGACCCAAGGCCTCACCCCAACCATTTGGCCCGACCCAAGGCCGCAACCCACCAATTTGGCCCAACCCAAGGCCTCACCCCAACCATTTGGCCCGACCCAAGGCCTCAACCCAACCATTTGGCCTGACCCAAGGCCTGAACCCCAACCAATTTGGCCCAACCCAAGGCCACAACCCAACAACTTGGCCCGACCCATGGCCCTCACTCATCAATCAGCCCGACCCAAGGCCGTACCACTTAAATACCTCACCCAACATCAACAACATACACTTTTATCCACCCATCATGTAACTTTTGTTCACTCGAGCTCACCTGTTCATGTTTTAGCATGATTAGGGTCCTTGACTTGATCTGTCGACCAACTTTGCCTAGACTTAGACCGTGACGTTTATCTCAACCAAACCAACCATTTGGTACTGCCGAACATGCCCAAACGTTCCTGTACCTTACCCGTTATATACCCTGGAGCTACTTCCTATGCCTTGGATACCAGGATTATATCACCCTTGTTTGGATAAACTATCGACCTTTTCCTATGCATTGCTGGTTTGCTCGTCAAATCATGTACCCTAGTCGCACTAATGCATTTCCACGTGCGTCTGCTTCTTTGGACCTACCTCACCACCTCACCATCATCTCCACACCATTTACCCTTTATCAACCCTATCCCTGATTTCACGCTATCTCAATCTGTGATAGATTTGAGGGGGATTACCTATACCCTTAACAGGGGAAACCACTTCATATTATTGTCCGTGCAGCTTTACAAAACAAACTACACGACAATAAGGGGCTAATGTAGACACCAAATTTGTGTCTTACGACCCCTTGTGACCCGCATCTCATTTCGCAACCTAACCTCACCACCTAAACCTTACACAATTATTTATTAATTATCTTATAATTAATAAATCCACATCGCCTTACCTGCCACCCTCATTTTGCCACCTCATCATGACCTAGGCCTAACCCTAAACTAATCTAATTAAGACCTATAACTTGGTCTACATCCACACCCATGACTAATGACCCCTTTCTCGCACCCAAAACCGACCTTCTAGTCACTTGACCAAGCCCGCAACTAATCCCTCGGGAGAAAAGGAGGGAAAGTTGGCTATTTTACTAAAAATAGCCCACTTTGACTGAACCGATACCGGTTTCTACTCGACCGCCGTCGGTTCCGTAACCACCATCGGTTCCCTGTAAATGGCCTCCCCTAACCAGAAACAAAGGGGGTCGAAGGATTTTTGGATCAATCAGGATCATCAGAAGCGATAAAAAGATCCGGATTTGCTGAGCCAAGCAAGAGACAAGCAAGAGACAAGCAAGAGACAAGTGAAGAGACAAGAAGAGTTTGCAGCGAAGGAGACCAAGCCCAAGACTGCAACTGAATAATCAGAGCCCTGTGATACTCATTTGATCATCGGGAGGGAGATATCTCATCTTCTGGGTGTCAGGCCATCCTACCTGAGTTCTTCCTTTGTCATTACAGTTCTTGGACCTGCATCCTTGTCAATAACCAGTAAGTTGCATCTTGTGTGTTCTCTTTTATAACATTTCTTAGACTTTTGAATCACAACCATCATAAATCCATTCCTAGATCTACTACCCAGCAACACATTACATCTAACTATCATTCATCTACCCTCTCATCACCCCGTTACCTAATCCCACTCATTTACTAGCCTTACAAACAACACAACCACCCTACAACTGACCCTCACCAAAAGTCCCTAAAACATAGCCCCCACCGATATCGGTTAGCAGTAACCGGTATCGGTTATTGTGACTCAAAACCAGAAACCAGCCTTTCCTCCTACCTGTTTCAACGAAGCAATTAAATTGTTATTTTACAATATTTCATGTTAATTCATATTAGCAGGGGAACTGACCACCTTCGAAAGGAAGTGTTATATTTCCTGGGCCCAAGGCAGTTCCCTCATTTATTGTCTAATCAAAATCTTGTGGTCTTGTATTCTTATTTGCAGGTAGTCCTTCCAAGACAAAAAGGAGTTCTTCGCAATCAACCTGATCTCTCTCTACGGTACGCGCACACCATCTCGACATTCAACAGGTATTCCTCCTAGCCCTAACCCTTATCTGTTTCTAAAAGGAATGAAAGGATAGAAGCAACTCTATTCCCAAAAAGCTGAAAAATTTCACGCGAAACAGGTTCCAAGTGTCAGCGTGGGGGTGGGGCTGGTGTTATCATTATTACTCTAGATGGGGAACCCATGCCTTTGTCTTTCAAACTAGACTTTGAATGCGCCAACAATATTGCCAAGTACAAAGCGCTCGTACTAGGTCTCCAGGCTGCATATGCCCTAGTTATCAAATAAATCCACATATTTGGTGATTCACAATTGGTCATAAACCAAGTCAATGGTATGTACCAATGTCATAAGGAGATAATTAAAAAGTATAAACATCATGTAGACATACTTTTGACCACCTTTGATCGTTACACCCTTCAAACCATCCCACATTCAACCAACAAATTTGCAAATACCATGGCCTGCTTAGCTTCCTAAATACCCGCTTCCCCTGTAGATTCCAAAATATTTGTCACCATCTAATGCCTCCATTCACCTTCTTATTTACCTCATGATGTTTACTCAATCAGAAACGACACCCCTGACCCGAGTGACCTTTGGTATAAACAATACTCCGACTACCTTTCCCTCTCCATCTTACCTCCTGATGTCACCCATAACGGACAACATGCCTTCCTTAAAAATGTCTCATGTTTCATCATTCTGGGGGGAATCCTTTATAAACGTGGCTTTGATGGTATTCTCTTATGATGCCTCACAAGTTATGAAATTCCTTATACCATTAAGGAGGTTCATGATGGCATATGTGGAGGTCACTTTAGTGGCCTTGCTGTTGGTAAGCGCATTATTCATTTGGGATATTAACTGCCGACCCTTAACCATGATTTTTGTGACTATGTCAAATGTTGTGTGAAATGGAAACAACATTCCAACCTTCATCATACACCCAGTCATGCCTTACAAGTCACTCGTGACCTGTGGCCCTTCTCTCAATGGGGTTTGGATCTTGTTAGAGAAATCAATCCTCATTCTTCCCAACGCCATCAATGGATCATAATTGCTACCAAATACTACACAAAATGGGTGGAAACCATACCACTCATCTCCAAAAAAGCTAAGAAGATATGTGAGTTCATTAACCATCACATCATTTATCGCTTTGGTGTTCCTCATCGCCTCATCACTGACAATGGAAAACAATTCAAAAATAAAACATTGCAAAAAATTTGCGACGCCTTCAACATTTAGCTTAGTTTCTTATCACCTTATTACCCACAAACCAACAGCCAAGCCAAATCCACTAAGAAAACCCTCAACAAAATTCTCATGAAAGTGGTTGATGATACTGGAAAGGATTAGCATACGCACATTCCTTTTTCCCTATGGGCATACCGCACTAGTACTCGCACTTCCACTGTGACCACACCCTTTTTGTTGGTCTATGGTATAGAGGTTGTTCTGCCTCTCAAAGTTTAGATCCCCTCACTCCGCATTTATCTCCATGACATGCTTACTGATGATGAATTTCATCAGGACCACTTGGCACAACTAGAGTTATTAGACGAACGTCGTCTTAACGCTCTAGATCACCTTCAAGTTTACAAACGACGTATCAAACGTGCTTATGAAAAACGTGTTCATGAATGAACCTTCCAAGTTGGTGACGTTGTCTTGAAAGAAAATCAACACGTAACCAAAGCAGAAAAAAGTAAATGGGGAAAATTTGCTCCTAATTGGCTGGGACCATACATCGTAACTCATACCTATGGATCAAGTGCCTATCATTTATACTCGCTTGATGGTAAACCCGAACTTGAGCCCCTTAACACATATCATCTTTGACCATTCTGTTGTTGACTCGTTGTTCTATCTCACCCTTTGTGTCTTTACAGGATCGTCCCTTGAGTGCTATCGACTTCATACACCTCCCTAATGATTAAACAAGAATCATGTGAGTTCCCATCACTTGTTATCTCCTCTTGAATATGTGTACCACGACACTGCACATAGCATGATTCTCATGGATACTTCTCGTCTACCTTTAGATGAGATCCCATGGTCGTTCCACCTTTCCCTTTGAACAAGAGTCCTATCCTCCACCTTGGTCTTGTCCATGATTTCAAAAACCTCACATGGGACCAAACTCCTTGAGTCAAACTTCTAATAAAAATATGACTCCCTCAAAAGGACATCTTCCTCTCGACAAAATTACTTCTATAAATAGATTGCTCCTTCGAAGGACAGCTATGTGAAGATAAAAAAAAAAGAGAGAAACTGAAGCTTCCCACATTGATCAGCTTCACGAAGACCTAAAGGAGTACCATATTATTTATCCCATATAGACTTCCTGCATCGATCAGTCTATCAGAAAAAAAAAACTTTTTAGTCACGGACTTTCCCATTATGACCTCGGACCTCTTGCCCAAAAGCCCGGTCACTCAAAACATATACAATTAATTACCTTTCACCCACCTTACCATTTCCACTCTCATTTCCTCAAATTGCCTCAAGGGACATCTTGGAATTTTGACATTTTGTGATCCTGTGACTACCTTCATTGTAGAATAGTTAATTTTCCAATGCCTTTTGGGTCTTATGTTCATCACCCCCTCCAAGGTATGATCTACTCGGTATGATCCTACCCAATCAGGTGGCTTTATTGCCCCCTCTTATCTGTTCACCATCTTTGTTTATGTTTTGATTACCTTATACAAGACTTGGTACTCGATGCTTACCTTTGGGGTAATCCTCCCCTTTTGCCATAATCGCCTTCACCTACATCATTTTACCTATAATCTACCCACACCTATTAAACCTAAACCCACAACATGCCCACAAAACTACCAACTCATTTTAATATTCTTCCCTAGCTCATGGGAGAACTACATTGACCTGAGGTCCCTTTTCACTAGGACTATGTAGGTAGCACTCTGAGGGCATGGGGCTCTTGGAGGTTAGCTCAGCCATTCTCTACCCTAAAATAATTCATCAACCATACCTAACTCACCATTTACATCACATTTCACTTAGTTCCTCTTTTATAACAAACTTGGAAATCAAGCCACATACATAACAAGTTGCTTACTACAGCATACATTTATTACACCTACCATCTCTCTATCATCACTATGCCTAGATTATACAACATTTCACAAATGGCCCATAGTATCATTCATTGCCAAAATAATGAATCATAAACTAACCGAACTTAACCATGCCTATCACCTAACTCAACCATGCCTATAACTTGACTCAATCCATGCCTAAACTAACCTAACTCAACCATGCCTATCACCTAACTCAACCATGTCTATAACCTGACTCAATACATGCCTAAACCAACCTGACTCAACCATGCCTATAACCTGACTCAATCCATGCCTAAACCAACCTGACTCGATCCATGCCTACACCAACCTAACTCCATCATACCTAACTCACCTCATTTCCATCCATATCAAAGTAACAAATCCATATCCCATCTAACACAAGCCATCCATCCAATATCTCATAAACATATTAACACATCACAAAATACCATGAATCTCATAAATCAATAAATATGTATCTCAAAATAAATTCCTATCTCATCATGGCCATCATCTCAAAAATGTCAGCACGCAGGACGATATGCAATACAAAATGGCATCAACACACAAGCTGATATACAATACAAAATTTCATTAGCATGTAGGCCGGTCTCATATATACAAAAAGACCAAATGAATCCATACAAAAAATCTTCGGCACGTAGGCCGGTATATGCTCACAATATATAAAAATTCACTCATACATCCTCACTGTCTTTGGCACGTAGGCTGGTATGTGATCAACAATAAAAAAATATTCAGGCATGCAGACCATCATATATATCAACAAAAGTCACTCGTATACATCAAAAATCAGGTGGCCGCATATCAGACAACTCGTCGGATGTCCTCCATCTCTTTGTCCCCTGCACCCTTGGCCTCCTGTGGCCTTGTTGGCACATCACCTCGCTCTAGTCGCCATGTGCTGGTGGCCTCTCCCTAATCAGGCCTCAGAGTTCGCTGCCCTCCTATACTCTCCACACTATGTGTGGGGGGTCTCTTCCTCTCACTGGACTCCTGTTATGCCCAGTACTCTCTGTAAGAGAGGAAGTCTATCCCAGCTGCCATGAGCTGGTCCTGATAATATCTCACCTCACATAGGGCATCCCATAACCTGGATATAGGCACATTCTATGGTGGTACCATAGGTCTCAGCCCCTGTAACTATCCTGCGCCAGTGGTGGTGACCCTTTTCCCTGTGCCTATGGTGGTGTCCCCTATCCCTGTACCTATATATAGGCTTGTAAGGCCCCAATCTATGTTTGGGCTATGGCCAACTGGCCCTGTAAACCCACCACATGACCATCCCCCCTAACCATATCCATCTCCTCCATCACCTCCACCCTCTCCCTCCACCATCTAGGCCTGCACACTGGCCACCTATACTCATAGCTCTGCTACTTTTGCCTCTGACCCCTCCAGCTATGTCTGCAGTATACCTATCTACATGATCAACGTCGTTACCTACCCTTGTAGGGCATCTCTCTGCATTGTAATGGTAGCTAAGTCAGGTTACCTCGGTTTAGGTGGTATGGCTCATAACTGAGCCACCCACCACTACCTATACCTATCTGTACATCCAGTGTCATCAATCTGTTGATCCATTGGCTTCTCCTCCTCTCTTGTAGGCACTGAAGGCTATGGTAGAGGTAGGGGCCTCTCCATGTCATCTCTCCGATACTATGGGAAGGGTGGAGGAATATCTTGTACGAGCCCGAACTACCGTCGAACCCTGTCTACTAGGATCATCTCATCCTCCTTGGCATAACGACCCTATATCCACCTCTCTAGCTGGAGCTCAGTTAGCTCCTCATGCATGTGCCTATATGAGGGGAATCCCACATATGGCCTCCAGATAATGTCCACTCCAGAAAACCCCTCCAAAAATTGCCGAAAATGGGCCACATCATATGTCAGCCTATCCGACCTCTGCTCTCCTACAACCGGCACCCATCTCTTGTATCCTAACCGCACACATCTCAGTGGGAATGCATCTGCTTAGGGCATCCCTATAGGTTGAACACAGACTATGTGCTCATAGGCCCAACAATGTAGTATAAATGTATAGCACAAGCTGAACTTATGCAATTGCCCATACGCCCACAACTCTTTGTATAGCTGCACCAAGAATACTGGTGCCTAGGTGAAGTGTTTCTCATGCACCATCATATTGTGGAGCACCCCCATTAGTGATTAGAGAAAGCATCCACCCTCTGCATCGGGCAGTGCATAGTAGTACACTGCCTCCATCAATAAAACCACTATCCTCGTCTCATCCGGACGGGCTAGGTACATCTCACTATAGCTCAAATTGGCGATATGGAATCTCAGCTCCACCGCCCCCTCACCAAAAATTGTCCTGATCAACTCCTCTGAGGCCTTGGAGGAGATACAGTACACCTGGGCCCCTAATATGGGTAACCACAAAATCCAGAACACGTCCTCCAGGGTGATAGTCATCTCACCCGTCAGAAGGTGGAACGTGTTGGTCGCGAAGTCCCATCTATCAATGAGCATGACCATCAAATTGGGCTACCGAAACAACATGTCAGTAACGCTGAATACCACTTAGGCCAACTGCCTCCATGTGCTGTAGCTCCAAAGGGGTCGCTAAGCCATGCAATGTCACTAGTAGCGGTGGAACCCTGTCCTGCATATGTAACTGCGATCTCACCTACATCTAATCCAAGCACAAAATTAATCTACATTTACCATGACCATATTCATCACTTATCATTACCCACCACCCTATTTTTTTACCCTACCTATCTCAACCACCTAACCTACATCATTTTTTACCCCCTTGTGCCCAAAATCCCAACCGGTGCTTGTTCATCATAATTGACTCCAGTCACCCTTTAACCGACATTCGTTACCTATTTGGTGACCGATACCAATTCCCCTTTATTGACCACAATTACCACGTAACTGACATCAGTCACCTGTTTGGTGACAGATCCCAGTTCTTACCAACTGACGCCGGCTAAGATTGACAGACGTCGGTCACTATTACAGAAAAATCCACGACTTCCCAAACCCCCTTTTTTTTATAACCGTCCCCCCTGCCCCTTTTACCCCACCTATAATGACCGAAACTACCCTTGGACCTCTACCCACCCCACCTATACACTTCACTACCCTCCCCCCTCTTTTTTCCCGTCATTCCCCCCATACCCATATTTCACTTTTACCCACCCATAAAATACACCACACCCAACAAAACCCTACAAATCACAAATAACCACAACCTATAATCTATTTACTCTACAATATAGAGTTGGGTGCTTACCTCATCATGCTGCCACTTTCTCGGTGGCACATCTGGCCTCTATGTTGGTGGTCCACCCGATCCCTCTCCAGCCTCTGCCATCCCTGAATATCTACCCGCAACCTTTGACCAATCACCTCTCTCACTTTGATCATGTGGACCTGCTACTCACCAACCCAACCCTCATCCAATCACACTGCCCGCTCATTGTTCCATTCCCTCCAGACATGTTTTGCACTTTTTTCTCTTTTTTGTTGTTTTCTCACTTCGAATAATAACAAATGAATAACAAAACATGCAGATTTTTTGTTTTTATACAAAACTTGACCTAACCGACGTTGGTTCCCATCGATCGACATTGGTCTTGTTCCCTACCTCACTATCATCAGTTATCCATGTCCACCATCGGTCAACCTAACCTACACATTGCCTCTTGCCATTTTACCCCACCCTTTACCTTTCTCCTTTACCCCATCTAGCCTTTACCCAACCCATTACCTTACCTTTTCTGACCTCATCATTTACTACCTTCCTTTTTCCTCCTTCGGGGACTCATTATTTTACCCCTACCTTGGCCTTACCCGTGCCGCGACCTAGATATTTGGACCTGGACCATCGCTAGTGACCTTTGACCTCATGTGTTCGTTATACCTTGTGGCACTGTTACCTGTGTTGTTTGACCTAATGACCTTACCTAGCCTATTACTGTGACTATTTATCCTAACCCTACCTTTGGTGTACTAGAACATACCTAAACGTTCCTACACCTAACCTACGTTGTGTTTCCTGACCATATCCTATACCTTGGATACCGAATTCACTTCAACCTTGTTCGGATAAACCTATCGACCTTAGATGATGTAGAGATTTCCTGCTCTTCAACTCGGTGACTTGCTGTAGTTTATATGTGTGTGTATGCATTTGACTATTGCTACTTGTGACCCTGACCCATTACCTATATTTCCCAAGTAGACCTTTCACCCTTTTCCCCCATCCCACTTACCTTTTCCTCACATTTACCTTTTATCAAACCACTCACCGCTTTAGCCTGCTACCTCGTCAGTTCCTAGTTTGAGGGGGATCACCTTCACCCACATAGGGGGTAACCACATCTTATTTTTGTTAGCATCACTTACCAATACAAGCTATGCAACAAAAAGGGGCAAAATGTAGGCACTAAAATTAGGTCACACTCCCCTTTTGTCCCTCAACATATAAGCACCCTTTATTACATTTACCTAGCCCTGACCCCCTTCACCCCCACTAATATTAATTTAATTAAATTAATGCATTATCCTCACTATATTTATTATTTAAATATCTTATTTGAATAATATCCCCACATACAGTTCACTTAGACACCTCACCAAGCCAACTCAACCTAAGACCTATTCTTAGCAAGTTCCCATAACTAAGACTTACCCAAACCCTAAAAATCAATGCCTACATTCCCTCTAACCACATTCCCACATGCTCACAAGAAGCTTCCAGTCTAATCTGTAGGATAATGACACGAGATCCAAGGAAATCAGGAGGATCTCCCTAGTTTAGTAAACCTAGGAAATCCTGCCGTGACCGACGTCGGTTACCCCTAACCATCGTTGGTTAATCTAGACCGCCATCGGTTACCCCTTTTAACCCCAAAACAACCTTATTCTCAAGGTTGGAAGTAAGTTGGAAAACTTTGGGAGAAAGTTGAGAAAATTATAACACATCTCTGAGAGATAACGCATCTTCAGAGAGCCAATTCTAGTGAAAACTCACATCCAAGGAGGGAGATTGAGCATCTTCTCCTGCAAAACCATCCCGGCCATGATCTGATCTATCCAAGTAAAGTGGAGTGTACATGCAGCCCATGCAAAAGCCTTTCTTTAGTTGGTGATCACTTACAGCCTTCAAACCCATCATCAGCACCTCCATCCCTGACAAATAGACATTCATGAATGAAATCCAAGCAAGTACAACATCATACTTTCCTGGTTATTTCATTTCATGATCATTTTATCATCCATTGTTTATTTTGCTCCCTATTGACCTTCTCCACATTTTCACCTCCGTATACCCATTGAAAACCTCACAAAATCCTACTCCAGTCACCCAATACCTCGTCTTGCCCAAACAAAGTCTTTTGTGCAATCACAAAGGAGACCCCAGCCTATTCTGTGACATTTTCAGATCTGACAGTAACTGGCATTGGTTACATCTAACAGCCATCGATCACCCCTGACCAAAACCGGTCTCTTTGTTTTCCCACACAGCCCTTAACAGAGACCTACCCACCTAATTTTATCTCACCTTCTTTCACCTGTGATCTACCTCGAGACCTCTGTCAAACCTGCAGAACCCAGAACTAATCATTTGACCTTTGGATTCTATTCTAGCTTAGCTTGTTAGATTAGATCTCTTTCTTATTGTGTTTTTAAGTGAGATACCTAAATCATTTTAAAATAACAATAGGATTTACTTTGTTTACAACATTGAATTGAATAAAACAGTGGACTGACAACTGTCTAAGAAGTATCACATTTCCTGGATCTAGCATACGCTAGGCAGTTCACTGCCCATATTGTTTAATTCCTTTTGGTGGTCTTGTTTTCATTACAGGTAGTTCCTCCTAGGCAAAAGGAAGCTCTCACAATCAGCTATGGACTCGAAAGTCATACGCGTGCAACAACCCATCAACCAACATTTGAATAGGTATTCCTCCTATGCCTGTTACCCTATCTGTTTTGTCAACGCTTCTAAGAAATAATCTAAGAAAAAGGTGAAACACTTGGACCTACATTTTTCTCCTCCACAGTTGGAATGTGCTCCTCTTCATTTAGATTTGGAGCAGCTTCTCCTTCCTCTGCTGCTTGAAGACCATATTCACTCTTGAATGACCTCTTTCTCTATCATGAAGTGTCCCAAAATCAAACTCTTCAATCTGATGCTCTAGAGGACAAGTTGGGATTGCAAGATCTTCTTTAGAGCTCCTTTCCATGGTGGATTCATCAACCAAAACATGCCCTTCGAATGAAAGAAATAAATTATCAATGATGCCTTCTTCTTTTGCTGCTATAAACTATGATTTGTCACCCATTTTCTCCTTTCCAATGGGAATTTGAGCTGTTTTTCCTTCCTCTTCCATGGCTGATTGTGCAACTTGAATTGGACCAACATTTTCTTCAAGTAGAGTTCCAACATGGGCACTACATTATGAGAAAACAGGCTGATCTTCTTGCTCCATTGCTGCTGCTACAAACTTAGCCTTAGCCACCTTTGGTTCTTCAACATTTACCTCCTTTATAGGCTTAACCAACAAAGGAATTTTTGTAATCCTGAATTTGAGAGCCAAGTTCACTAAACTCTTAATCATTTTTTCTTCTTTCACTTCTTCTTCTTGTTGTCCTTCATGATTGATTTTTGTAATTTCTTCTTCCCTACATGGAATTGGGAAGGCAAGAGGAGAAACAAATTGGGATTCAATCATTTGTGCATTTGTTGGTGGTGGTGGGAGGGATGGAAATTCTTGTTTATTTGGAGGGGAAGGTGTTTCTTATTGCTCTTGTGGAGGGGATTTGGATTTGGAAGAGAAGAGAGAAGAAAAGTTGAGATGAGATGGAAGACTAAGGGATGGAGGGATGGTTTTCAAAACTGGAGTAGCATTGGCTGGGTTTATAACTTGACATTGTTGAAATGGTAAAGCTTGAGATGAAGAAGAAGAAATACAAGGAACTGATGAATGACTTACCCATTGACAAGGTTGATTGAGACTCTACTCATATGCTTCTATATCCTCAGTCCATTGTGCAAGTTGGGGAAACATCTCAATTATGAAGTCATAAATTCTCTTGAGGGCTATAGTGCCTTGGAAAAGGACCTTCCCATGGACAAGGAGTTCTACAACCAATTATGAACACTTTCATTTGATCTGTTGCTCTTGATTGCACCATGACAATCTCTATTTTTTGGATCTTCTCCAACATACCAACATCTTGCATTTGATTGTCTTCATTTTTTTGCATACCCCTGCTCTTGGAAAGCTCCATAGCCAAACTGATTTTGACATAGCTACACATAGGAGTAAACATGCTAATCTTGAATATGCTCAAAATGCTGATTTGAAGGAGTTGTAAAGCACATTAGAGGTGGAATGTACTAATGTTGCTATGAATGTGATTTCCATGATGGAAATGAAGTCATGATTGCACAAATTCATGGAATGATGGAAAATAATGAAAGATATGGAAAGAAGAGTGAATGGAAATGGATGGAAAATAGGTTTGCAACTCAGAGAATGAGTTATTTACTAGATGGAGTCACCAGATGTGTAAACTGTTGCTTCTAACAAGATGGAAATCGTAGCAAGTGCACTTCAATCTTGTTGCAATGAAGTGAAGACCTCTAAGGTCCCACTGGGCATGCCAAAACTGTTAGTGTGAAATCAAAGCACCCCCAAATGAGTTATGGATCTTCTTTTCTAAGGCAGCGTCATTTGGTGTGATTTTCATAACATTGGATCATTCCCCAAGCTGTGGACTTGCAAATCGGAATGATCCTCTAGAGAAGGATGGTTCCTCTTCCTAAACTACCTACCACAAGCTATTCCAGTGCAAGAAAGCTAATCTAATCCTAATCTAACTTCCAAGGAGACAAGGAGAGGAAGAAAATAAGGAAAAAATTGAGCTTTCACTAAAACGGTGATACACCAGAGAAGTCCAGTTGTCAAGGAAAAAATTACAAGACCAATTTTATGGATCATTTTTGGCATCAGAGTAGGTGATTACGCTTGAGAAGACTTGCTGAATCTATGAGAAGAGGTTTTCGTGTATCAAGAATTGTGGAGCCTATTGTCTACGGTAGCAATGAGACAGACATATACTATGTGTCACACTATAGCCAAGAAAAGGATCCCCCAATTTAACGAAACATTTATAGCTCGCTGGAAGCATAGAAGCAGAAGTCAAGAGCTGTTTAGACATGTTTGAAGCCCCTCTGACAGAATTGAAGGGAATTATTGTATTGATATAGCCCCCAATTGTAAATCCCTCTTGCAAGGGAATTTTTTTGTTTTAATATATCAAATGGGTATTATTGAATAAGCTATCTATGGGCTACAACAAGAAACCAATGGTCATACTTTCGGTAGTGATCATGCAGTAGAAAATGACAGGGGGATCGAAGTCTACCAAGTAGGCACTATGTGACAGGTTTATCATTTTTAGTGTTTTTCTTTCAACATTGTTTTTAATACCCACAGCTCTATACGAAGTCCTCAAAGACTGCATACATAAGATTAGTCATCCCATTTTTGAAATTACATGGTGCAACATAAGGCGATGAACCTGAGTGCCACAGGTCACAGAGATTGAACCAAATGTCTAATTAGCAGAAGTAGTAGTTCAGAGACTATGGGTATTAGATTTTGTAGAGATCTCTTGACCATAGCTCCAAAGTGGACAAGGTTCATGATCTAAGAGCAGAAAGCAGAAGATTTTTGGGAATAAAAGGCCTTCCCCAGTGATTCTTGGTGTGATCCAGTAGGACAATTTTGAAGAACCATAAGTTCCCTATATTGTCTCTCTGTGTTGTGTTATTTTATTCTACAATTATGGAAATAGACTTCTGTGATAATTTCTGATGACTACAAGAATGCTTACTAATGTGAGCCTGTGAGGGATTATTCCACATATTTTGTGGCTTATGTCCTAACAGTTGGTATCAGAGTCCTGGTTTGGTTTGCTGACAGTGTTGAATCATACTGACAAGTCACATTAGCTTGACGTGGGAAAAAGTGGATTCAGGTGGAAAGGTGACAAATTGAGTTTGTGTTTTGGACCTCCAATTCAATGCGTACACTCGATTATCAGTCATATTCATCAAGATGTAGATGGAATATTACCATGTGGTCAGAAGGATCCTCAGGCCACTCACGTGGCCTGACCAGGTGATAATGCCATCAAGTGTGACGAGTTGAACCAACTGGAATAGGTGATTTACGTTGGATCGGAAGGCTACTTAGACCAATCCAATGACTGATGTCTAGATAGGGCAAGTTGTGCACGCATTATATCGACGATGTTTCAATGGGTGAGACTAATAACATATATCTAATGAGAAAAAGTGAGGGAAGTTGTATGCCGTAGCCACATGTTACATGGGTGGTTAGATATCCTTAATGAAAAGGTTTATCCTCTCATATCCCCATGAAGATGTGGGATAATAAATTAGTAGCATATCATTTAAATGATCCCCACATGGTTGGTAACATGCATGGCTAGCTTTGGTTAGAGTAGAATTTGATGAAGACACGTTGGATGTGGACATGGCTAGGAGGACCGATTATGAGCTCATTGAACGTGGGAGGGGGTCATGGCCGATGTGGCAAAATGGTACACGATCGAGGAAGAATGTGGAGGGGTCAAAGATGGCATGAAGTTGAACATCGAAAATGTTGTATGTGGCTGATTCTAAGCAAGGATATGTGAAGAAAAGGGTACAGTGGCACATCTTCTACTTCACACAATGCTTTGGCAGTGGAAATCTAGAGGGAGACAGAATAATAGAGGAAACTGTGGAAAGTCGACCCCGCGACCTCCCCCCTACATTTGGACAGACCCAACCCAAATCGACCAATGATTGTATACTGGAATTGGGGGTATAAGCCTAGTGGCATGAAGGAATATAGGATCCTGGTATGCAGCCGATTCGGGATAAGCTACAGAAAGGTCCTCTCCCTACTCATTGATCAAATCCATAATCCTATCTCATATCCAAAGCGAGCCTGAGGAGGATTACAAGAAGAATCCAAGGGATGATGATCAGAATTGTGAAGGGCTTAGGAAATATAAAGACCCATTTTGGATGCAAATAAATGGAGGCCTATATTATTTTCATTGGTGACATCGTTTGATGAAGCTCTATCTTTCCATGTCAGAGTGTGGTACACCTATCCAAGCCTGAAATTACACTCGGGAATTTACAAAAAAGTGGTCCCGGTTGTGGAGCCTGAGTTTTTCATGTGTGAAAGTGTTGAAGACTGTACACTAAGAGTACTGTACACTTTTCGATAGTATCCTCGTCGGGGTTTCGGGGGCGACAAACCCCGAAATAAAATTTTTATGGCGTAAAATTTTTTGGCCTCATGAAAAATGGGTAACCATTATGGACTATTATCGGGCCCAAACGTGCTTTGGTACTCATTTTTATGTAAAACTGAGTTTTTTGCTACCCATAGGTTTATGGGATGGTTTTGGTTTTTGTCCCATTGGTTTTGATACCCCACGGTTTTGTATCAAACTACTTAAGCAGTTGTCTATTTATATGGTCTTATGCATATGATAGATGTACAAGCAAATTTATTGTAGATGTGTTTTGAATTCGGCTGTGAATTATGTAGAGTTTGGTTGAGCATAGCTCCTAAACGGATCTGGGTATTGTAGTTGAGAGAGCGGTGGCTTGTAATAAAATCTGAGCAAGTGATTCTTGGTGGACGTAGCCCCAAATTGGGTAAACCGACGTTATATACTATCTCTTTGTATTGTGTTATTTTATTCTACAATTTTATTTGAGATCTGTAATAATTTCTGCATATTAGTTTCTACTGTTGCGATTCTGCTGAGGGATTATTCCACATATTTTATCCCTTATTTCTTGACAATTGGTATCAGAGCCTAGTTTGGGTTTGCTGAAGTGTTGAATCACAGGGAAATTTTTGTAGCTTGAGTGGGAGCTATGGCAAATGAAGGAAGATATAGCGTTGATAAATTCAATGGGTATAATTTAAGTCTTTGGAAGATGCAGATGGAAGATTACCTTTATCAGAAGGATCTTTATATTCCGTTGTCTGAGAAGGTGAACAAACCCTCGAGTATGACGAATGCGGAATGGGATTTGTTAGATCGGAAGGCACTTGGAACGATCTGACTGATGTCTTGCATCTTCGGTATTATTTAATGTTTCAAAGGAAAAGACTACAAAAGATCTAATGGATGCATTAGGGAAGTTGTATGAAAAACCCTCTGCCTCTAATAAGATATTTTTAATGAAAAAGTTTGTTTAATATGAAGATGTCTGAGAATAGTTCAGTAGCAGATCATTTAAATGATTTCAATATGGTTGTGAATATGCTAGCTTCGGTTACAATAGAATTTGATGAAGAAGTTAGGGATTTATTAATTCTGTGCTCTTTACCTGAGAGTTGGAATAGCCTGGTAATGGCGGTAAGTAACTCGGTTCCAGCTAACTCAAATTTGAAGTTTGAGGATGTTGTAGGGGTGATTCTAAGTGAGGAAATGTGAAGAAAAAGCTCTGGGGAATCTTCTACTTCAGGGAATGCTTTGACAGTGGAAACTAAAGGGAGACAGAAGAATAGAGGAAACCATGGAAAATCAAAAGATCGGGCAAGGTCAAAATCCAAGAACAAGATTGTATGCTGGAATTGTGGAAAGTCCTGGGCATGCAAAGAAGGACTGTTGGGAGCTTCGGGATAAGAAGAAACAACAAGAAGAAAACAAGGAGGAAAATGTGGCAACTGGTAATGTATGCCAGGATGCTTTGATTCTTTCTTTGCATAATATTACTGAATCTTGGGTTTTAGATTCAGGGGCTTCTTTCCATGCTTCTCCACATAGGCATTATTTTGTTGATTATGTTCAAGGAGATTTTGGGCATGTTTTTCTTGGTGATGATGAGCCTTGCAGCATAGTTGGAAAAGGTTATGTTCAGAGGTTAAGATGTAGAATGGGAATACTTGGCTATTGAAGGATGTCAGACATGTGCCTACATTAAGATGAAATTTGATATCAGTAGGGCAGTTGGGAAGTGATGGTTGTACTGTGATATTTACAGTAGACTCTTGGAAGGTTACCAAGGGTGTATCTTGTGGTGGCAAGAGGTAAGAAGGTTGGAACCTTGTATTTAACCACTAATAGTACTAATGATTGTAATCTTGTGGCTTCAGAATGTAGATACAACATTATGGCACTACAGGCTCGGTCATATGAGCCATAAGGGCATGAACATCATAAAGAAAGAATTTTCCTAGATATACAGGAACAGGTTTCGATTTCTGTGAGGACTGCATATATGGGAAACAGAAGTGAGTAAGGTTTCTCAAGGTTGGACCTACAAAGAAAGAGAGTAAGTTAGAGTCTGGTGCATTCTGATGTGTGGGGGCCAGCTCAGGTATCATCTCTTAGGGGTTCAAGTTATTATGTTACTTTTATTGATGATGCAATAGGGAAAGTTTGGGTTTATTGTATTAGAAACAAATATGATGTATTTGACACTTTTGTTAAATGGAAAGTCTTGGTAGAAAATGAAACAGGTCTTAAGTTAAAATGTATTAGGTCAGATAATGGAGGGGAGTATTTCAATGATGAATTTGATGATTATTTTTCTAAGAATGGAATCCGCAGGCAAAAGATGGTTCCAAGAACTCCGTAACAGAATGGGGTATCAGAAAGGATGAACAAAACAATAATGGAACGTGCTAGGAGCATGAGGTTACATGTAGGACTACCTCTTTCTTTTTGGGTAGAAGCAATGAGCACAGTTGTGTGCTTGATAATCATCAGAGGCACCCTCAAGTGCCTTGCATGGATGGCATGACCTAAGGAGGCATGGTATGGTAAGAAATTTCTAGTTATCACCGAATCCCAACACCCTAATGTTTATACAAGTCCATATGCTTGAACTCACAGTGTGATTGCACAACATTGAATCCTCTCACCAAGTTGTGGGACTTGCTAAAATGGAAGAGGAGATATCCATATTAAATCTGGTTCCAGTTCCTCAACTCCTCTGGTTAGATTTATCACTTACTAAGTTGCAGAGGTTTTGAAACTAACTAATCCTACTCTAAATTTCCAAAGGGACCAGAGATAGAAAATGCAGATAAACTAAAAGCCTAAAGCTAATAGCGATGATGCACCAGAAAAGGAGTGGTGAGCATTTCCCACTTTTACAGATTAGACACGGTTCATAGAATGCAACATAAGAAAACATGCACAAACTGATAAGTTGTAATTGAAGAACCAGAAATGAAGTCAAACAACACTAGTATAGGACTGAAGGATTAATCACAGGGCCTGTATTGTTATTTTAATTGTCAAAATCACTTACATTACAACACCTGAGAGGTAGAAAACCTAAGTTACCAGTTCTTAGAAAAGGTATTTTACTTGTACCAAAATCACTTGTTGAATGTGAAAGAAGGGGACCTTCCGTACACCAAAGAAATATTCCACACTTTGAAAATGAGCCAAATCTGGCTTTTACAATGCAACGGACAAGCCCAGGAGAGAGAAAACGTGGGAAAACATGTGAGACGTTCATTCCTCATTAACCATGAAGATGCATTCAAAATAGAATAGGCATCCTTATAGACTCATTCCCTGACATTTTTAACCATGCTGGGAGAAGAATGTGAGCCATTCTTGCATTAAAAACTAGTGGTTGAAACATCATTTCTGTCCATGACCATGTGCCAGAGGTGTTTCTTCAATTTTCTCTCTCCAAAATCCATCAAAATGCAAAATTGATCCTATAATCTTGTAGAGAATTTCACCATATTTCAATTTATATAACATAACGTGAAAAATTGAGCTCTAGATTGAAAGATATGGTGATCTAAAATTTTAGAGCAAAAACAGGGCCAAAAGCGGGGCGACGGGCAAAAAATTTGAATTTTTTACCTTTTTGGTAATTTTGGAAAATTTTCCAAAATTTCCCTGCACTGCTCTACAATTGGATGACACAAGTGTCAGGATTTGATTCATCTACGGGATTATCCTTTGAAAATTAGATGTCGGGCCCTTCCATAAAATTTTTAGCCACTTGGACACATGGCACTATTTTATTGGATCGGGCCTTAGGGGCGCACTTTGCGCTTTGGAAATTTGGCATTTTTCACTTTGGGAAAATTTCCCATTTCCCCGCAGGGCCAATGCCAGCTTGGATGACACATGTGGCAAGATTCGCATTTGATTGCGTACGAGTCTGCGGACTCAAAACTTTTTCCATAGGCTGCTTTGACTGATTTTTCACTTGGACACGTGTCAAAACCCCATTGCATGTGGGTTCCCCGACACTTCCTGCGACAAATTCTCCCGCATCAGCCGATTTGGGCTTCCTTATCCCTTCTGATGGCTTTGGTGCCATCTGGACATCCCATGCATCCCTTGTGATTCTATTGGCTCGCAACTATCCCAAGGACTTCCTAGGAAAAATATCTCCGAACCTCTCGAAATGGAATGTCTTTCGACAAATCAGCTGATTCGCGTCCCGCGCGTAAAATTGTCCCAAACTCTCCCGGACGAATATGCTCCAAACCACTCGAAATAGGACACGTTTTTCGGCAAACTGATCGATTCACATCTGGCAGCGGGCTTTTATCCTAACTGTCATGGATGAATATCTCTCACCTTTGTGCCGAAATGGACTGTTTTTAAGCAAATTTTCCAATCTCACGTCCCGCGCGTACCTCGCATAATTTTGTCCCGGTGTGGGCCAGACCGCGCAAAACAAAAGACTTAGACAATGTAGCTTATCTTTCTACCATCGGCGGGCTTTTCACGTCCCCTATGTACTTTTGTCCTTTGAAATTTTTTTTTCTCAACAGACCACTTGGTAAAACACCAAATTCTCTTCTGACCCTTAGCTGATTTCCCTTAGACATGTTTCAGCATCCCAAGCTTTGTACTACGGAACCTCAGTGACGAGCCGAACCCTTCGGACCTGAAATGCTCCGCCGAGCCATAACTTCAATCCTACAACCATGGAGTGAGGAGGAAAAATTTTCCATTTTCTGGAAAGTTGAGAAACAGCTCTATCTTGGATGGTGAGAGTTAGAGAGAAGCCGAGGTTTTGAGTGCCTAAAAAATAATGAAATCAGGTCTTGGGGCATCAATCTACTTTCTCGAGACTGAATGAATTTGAGTTAGCATGTTATCAAAAATTACCTTGACGGGTGACATTTTGGATAAACAATTTTGGTGACTTAGAGGGGTCATCTTCTTGTTGGATGAAGTTACCAGTTGCCTAAAGCAATCCATTGGGCATGGAGTCACCTGAGTATTTTCTGTTCGGATACCACAACTGACTTAGAACATTGCAAGGAGGAAGATGGAATATCATCTGATGGAAGCAAGGGCTATAAAACATCATTCCCAGGGACAGCAAGCTTATGCCAAAGCACTTAGGGAAAGCAAACCTAACCTACAGTAAAACAATGTGCACAAGGAACATGGAGGAATGAAAACCTAAGATAATATTTACAAGGTGGAGAATTTTCCCTTTAGTAGCCATGCTTCAGATAGATTCCATTGACTGGAATCTGCAATAGTTCTTCGCCATCTAATGAAGAAAATTGGAAGGACATTGCTATCTTTACACTTTGTGACCATGTATGGGCCACTCCAAATGGCATCAAATTTTGAATTGCCTTCCTGGTTTTTCTCTATCTGCATCCCATTTTAACACTATATCTCCAACTTGGAAAGGATCTACTCTTGGCCTTCCTATCAAAGGTCTTCTTTGATCAAAGCTTGATCCTTCTTCATTACTTGGGATGCCTGATTCCTAATCTCTTGGAGCTCCATCAACTATGCATATCTCACCTCCATGGGCTCAAACTCTAGGAACTCTCCAACTACTTCATGAGTTCCAATGTTGGCAACTCAAGAGACATGGGTAAGATTGCCTCTCTCCCATAAATAAGCATTGAATGGAGAATTACCTGTAGATCTCTTGGGAGTTATCCTATCAGCCCATAAGGCTGATTTCAGTTTGGTATGCCAAAACCTTTGATTCTCATCAAGATTCCTCCTAATGATCTTCAAAAAGTTCTTGTTTGTAGACTCATCCTGGCCATTACCCTGAGGGTAGTAGTTTGATGAAGTACTTAGGTAGATCCCATTCTTAACAGCCCACTCAGTCACCTTGGACCCGATGAATGCTAATGCATTATCTAAGATTATTGTAGTAGGTATGCAACAAATCTGGTTACAATTCCCTCATAGAAGTCTAAGATACTAGACTCATTTTCTTCCTTGAGTGCTACTGCTTCATTCCATTTGGTGAAGTAAGTCTGTGGCTGTTAAAATCGACTTGTGCCCTTGCCTCAAATTTGGATTCATAACTCCAATGAAGTCTAAACCCCATTGCATGAATGGCTGGATCAACTGAAATTGGATGCAATGGGAGGGTAGCAAGCCTCTCTTTACCTATGAAGAATTCACAATTCTTGCACCTCTTGATCCATGCGTAGCAATCAATTGAAAATTTTGGGCCAATAATAACCAGCCCTTCATGATTTTTAGAGCTGTCACTCTTGGTGCAAAATGACCACAAGCTAGTCCACCATGGAACTCTTCCAACATCCCTATGAATCTTATTTGTGCTAATGCATCTTATCAGCACTCCATTCACATCTTTTTTGAACAAGACACCGTCTAACAATGGCATATGAGACAACATGCAATCTGAAGTGTCTTCTTTGGGTCTTTTTCATTCTCTGGAGGGCATAATCCTATGCTTAGAAAGTGCATTATACCTTGGGTCCAGTAAGGAGTGGGGACAACATTATCCTCTTCTTGAGTGCTTACCTTGCACATGGCTGTATTGCAACTGTCAAAATAGTCTCTTCTCTCATTGCATACTTCCTTTTTGCTTGCTCAAAATTAGCTGCTCACACAATCCTTTTTCTTTTACTAACTTGGTGACCTTGATCTCTACGTCATATTCCATGACACGAGTGATCCAACCTGCTCTCTTTCTCATTCAAATCCTTATTAAGGAGGAAGTCCTTTAACTCCCGCATGGAGAAACCAACAACTGAACCTTGTTGTTTGAGACTAGATGCTTGAATTTCTTCAAGCTTCCTGATTACTACAAGTACATGCTTCTTAATAAAAGAATATATCACCTCATAGTCATCTAGGCTTTGGCTAAAAAAAGTAATTGGCTACTCATCATTTTCCTTGTTCTGTTATACCAAAATGGCAAAAATGGTGTCATTACCCCCAAATGCAATAAAGGGTGAAATCCTTTGAGAAATCCAGGTTGATGAGAGTTGGTGCTTGAGAGATGGTTTCTTTGATTGCTTCAAAACTCTCCTTACCTTCTACTACCCACTTGAAAGCCATGCTTTTCTTTAACATTTCGGTGATAGGTTTGACAAGGGTTGCAAAATGTAGGACAAACCTCCAAACAAAGTTTATTCTCCCTAAGAAAATTATGAAGGGCCTTCTTGTGGCTTGGAAATGGTAGTGTTCTTATGGATTCAACCCTCTTCTAGATCAATTGCTAATCCTTCTTTGGAGATAGTATGACCAAGGATATTTCCTTCATGAGATAAGAAAATACATTTTTTAGGATTCAAGGAGACTCAAAATTCTTCTGCACCTTTGGAACACTTGTCTCAAATGAGAGAGGTGGTATGCTGTATTTTTTGAAAAAAACAATGATATCATCAAGATATATCAGTACAATGTTGTTAATCAAACCTTTGAACGCCATTGGCCATTGCTCTTTGGAAGGTAGCTCCAGTGTTGGACAGCCCCAAATGGCATTTTCCTGTATGCCATAAGTTCCTCGTTTAGTTGTAAAGGTTGTCTTGAACTGATCTTCTTTCCTTCACCATGTTATCCCGTAAAATTGACAAGGGAAATTTTAACGATAACCATACTAAAAATTTTGTTTTGATCCCTCGCTAGGGATCCCTTGCGTTCGGAACATTGCAAATCCCTTTCCGGGAAAATCTGGTTTCCGACTTAGTCTTTTTGGTTTTTTTTTGGCTGGGCGCATGGAATGACTATGTAACACCAACTTTTGGTGCACCCCCTTTAAATCCTTTGGCACATATTTTTTAGTGTTAACACACCTTTCGGTGCACTTTGTATGTTGAGTCTTCTCTGCGTGCGCCAAGGCGCATGCGCCTTCATGTTAGCACAACTTTTGTTGCGCCACTTTTCGGTGCGCCAAAGGCGCACATAATCTCATGTCAACACAAATTTTGGTGCGCCAAAGGCGCGCTTAGTTTCGTGCTGGCAAATGCTTTGGTGCGCCAAAGGGCACATGCTTTCCCATGTCGACAGCAAATTTCATGTGCCCTTTACAAAGTGGTTGGCACATTTATGACTAGTTCACCTATATATATGTTTTTGCACGCCCAAAATGTCATTTTTCACCAGTCGCAGAGCACGTGATTTCTTTTTTCTAAGCCTGTTAGCCCCTGCCCTCGTCGTTTTCAATGCCTTGTGGACCTGTTGCAAGTTTTTGCTATTTATCCAGGTAAGAGGTTCCTCTCCCTCTCGTGTGTTTTACGTTTTTGGTTCTTGGTGTGCTCGTGGTCTGGTTGTGGTTTGGAAGTATTGAAATATCAAAAATGTTGGTCTAGCCTCCTCCTTTAGCTATCTTCCCATATCCCTCCCCCTCTGTCTAGATCTGCTGGTAGGGGAACCTGTCTAAAAAACATGGTTTTATTTCCTTTTCAATGAGTCATTTCATTGCCCAATAACCCTGCTAAAACAAATGAAGAGAGAAATGAAGATGACTGTTTTTCCCTTTGGCGCACCGGCGCGTCTTGCAACATCATAAACAGTTGCGCCCCTTTGGCGCATCTGTCCTGCTCGCAACATGAATAAAACCCGCACCAATGGCGCACCCATCATGCCTGTTGCATCATAAACTTCTGCGCCCTCAAGGTGCGCCTCCTCCATATGCTACAAACAAAAGCCCTGCGCCCTCAATGGCACACCAACCTTCCTTGTTGCATCGCATAAACATGCGCCCCTTTGGCGCACCCTGCATCTGCGCAACAACGGCTTAATCTGCGCCAAGTGCAAGACTTTGAAAGCACAAGCGCATTCCCCATTACAGTGGCATCATGTTGTGTAAACCCTTTGTGCACCGTGCCAAACTACCTTGGGCGCACCAAATGTTCATGCAACATACAAAATTCATGCGCCTCTTGGCGCATCCTGTCTCTATACAACACGATGTTTTCATGCGCCCTTTTGTAAAATGCATCCTACAGTGTTCATGCGCCATGCGCCTTTGGCGCCAGTTTAACCCTTGCAACACACTTTTCCCGTGTGCCTTACCTATTTAGCCCTGTAAGTTGCAGCTTTCATGCGCCATGCGCCCTGAGTCTCAAAATCTCTAACTCTTTCCTCTGCTAACATTTCAATGGAAGATCAAATGGCTAATACAACCTTTTTGGATTGGGTCTCGCTTCTTCTTCATGCAGATCAGCAATTGAGTTCGAAAGAACATATGTCTACATCCAGCAAGAGACCCACCAAATCCAAAGGAAAGGCCAAACTTACGGAAGAAGAGATGAAATATAAATATCAAAGGGTCAGGATGCCCGAGTCCCAGGCCGAGTGTAACATGGACGTTAGAGATTCAGAATTGGGGCATATTGATATGGACGAATTCTGGGCTAGAACTGAAAAAGTCACAAGGAGTCCATGGATGGAAAAACTGATAGGCAGTGCCCTACACTTCGCCGGTGGAATCCCAGTCAGCGCCGTCAACAATGAATTCTTGATGGTGATTACCCAATGTTACAACAAAGACACAAGGTGTGTCATAAACAGCAAGGGCGAGGTAGTCATTAACCTCACTGCCCGTCACTTTGAAGGAATACTTGGCATACCCCACCACTGGCACTTTGTGGCCATCAGTCAAGCAGAATGTATTAAGGCATGGGATGACAATGCAGATTAGTGTATGCAACTAATGAATGAGGTTTACTTAAAAAACAAAAAGGTAGTAACCCGGTGGCCCCAAATCATCCACTGCAGCGACTTCTCAGAGGAGCTCAGTGACACCATTACATTCCTGAGCAGGGTCTTCGGGCTTTCTGACACCCATTATTTCCATAAATGGATGCTGCGATACTTAGAGACCATGAACAAGAATATGCCTGATCAGCGCTTCTGCTGGGGAGAAATTATAAGCAGCACAATCTCTGAGCAGCTACAACAATTTAGCACAACGGGGACATTCCATATGAACTCCTACGTGGTCTACGCTGCAGCATCAGAGAGGGACTATCCAGGCCTGACGCGGAGTGGAGTTTGGCCTCAGGTCAAGATATACAAATACTACCCAGAATTGAGGCTTGAGAATAGCATCTCCCAATTCACAAAAATTAACGATGTGTTTTTCTATCACATCATCTGCCTATTGAGGCCGAATATGACTTATGGTCGCACGACCAAAAGCATAGTAGCAGCCACTGAGAAATGGGGGGCCTTGTTCACCCAGTTTCCCACATTCACCTATCTAAGGGCTGCCAACTTTTTGGGAGAGCCAACCAGGCTACCGAGGTATGCTGGACCTAAACTAATTCTACTGGAGCTGTCAAGGTAGCTAATCACATACCACGAGAAATGCCTGAAAAGAAAGAAGGGTGGAACTCCTTTCCCCCTCACAGTGGGCCGGTATACATGCTCTACCCACCACAAGGCAGAGGAAATGTTCGCAAAACTAGAGTTACTCAATTTGAAACATGACTTCCCAGCCAGGCCTACCTTCGACCCAAGGAGCTGTCTGCCAAGGGCGAAACTTGATCCAATCCATGTCCCTCAGATCGAGGACATTTACATTGACGTCATCCATGAGGTGGAGCTCAGGAGAAAGGATCATTCTCGCCTAGCATTGGCAGAAATCATCCAATATGGGATAGCCATTGTCCCCAAAGGCTTCCAAACTATGGAAGATGAAGTAGACAAGGTATATACTGACACAGATGGCGACGATTGGCCCTTTCCGGCCATTGATAGAACTAAGGCTCCTCAGACAATTGAGGAGAGGGTCAAGGAGACTTTGCATAGGACAGAACATTGGTGCCGGATGAACGGCTTAATCTACCTTGGGGTTGATTTCACAACCTCCCCACTGGGTAACGCACCTCCACAATCCAAACAGCAGCCTAAAGGCAAGGGCAAAGGCGTAGAAGGTGAATCCAGCGCCATTCAGGAAGAAGCCCCTAAGAGTCCTCCTTCCGTGACACCCGAGCAGGTAATAACTCTGGCTTCGCTAGAGAAAGAAGCAGAAGAGGAAGTTCCAATAGGCCCATCCACTCAGGATGTTGGCATTGCTACAACAACTGAGGTCCCTTCCGTCCCTTCTTCTTCTCTTCCTTCCCCTCCTTGAGCGACTCAAGCGACCATCCCTTTAGTCGTGTCCTCTTCCCCTTCTTTTACTGTTTCCCCCGCCTCTTCATCTATCTTTTCTTCCCTTGTTGATCTGTCTTCCTCCATTTCTTCCCTCATCTCCGAGCTCCCTTCCCCTCCTATGTCTTCCGCTGCTGCAGTTTCCCTTCCTTCCGTGGGCACTTCTTCAGCTATTCTCTCAATGCCATCACCTCGTGTATCCACGTTTTTCCCCTCTACTACTGCAGCTGCCCCTTCCTCTGTTTCCGGTCCTTCTACCATAGGTACAGACTAGATCTCTCAGTAGCTAAGTCAGCAAAAGAGGAAAGTTCCCATTGCTCCGATGGACTTTTCCGTGATCCCATCTAAGGGGGCAAAGAAGCAGAAGCCTGTCACACGCTTCTCTAAAAGTGTTGTAGGGGAGAGAGTTATGGAAATCGCATACCCCAATCCCCTCAAAGAGAAAAAGGATCTGTCTCCTACAGATTTTACTGTGACCCAAGTCACAATGGGGACATCTTCCGAAAGTCTTCAGGGGAGGCTCTTTCTGCAGTTGACGCCCTCTGCAAAAAGCTTCAGGAAATCAAGGAAGAGAAAAGGCAACTGAAGGAGCAAAACAAATATCTGCTCCAAGCCTTACAGAAGATGGGTAATGCGCCTCCCACAACTGCCGCCGAGACTTCTGAGCTTCTCAGCCAGGAGAAAATTAATGAGTATGCCAAGATCGGCGAGCAGGGTATGGCCGTTTCCGCTTGGAGGAGCCAAATCCTCAAAGACAGTGAAAAAGTGATCACCGAGTTCTCCGACTTATACCTGAATATCAGTAAGGTGAATAAAGAGCTCCAAGCGTTGGCAGGGCCCATATCAGAAGAGCTGGAACATGCTAGACTGCAACACGAGGCCTTCCAACAAATGTTCGACTGTTCAGTCGATGATCTGGTCAAGTTCGGCGTCTTCGGCCATCCAAGGGCCCTCAACAAAATCATGTCCACTCTGGACTACCGGGTGGATCAGCTAGAATTTATCCTAGAAAAGATTGACAAAGTGAAGGAAGAAGCCCTGGATGCGATGCACCAAATGGAACGAATTGTTCTTAATATGTCGCCAGGGTTACTTACTCCTTCCTTCACTTTAAAGAAAGCTGATGAAACCACCCGGATCTTCAAGGAGATCGCTTCTCAAGGAACGGGGCCAGAGGTCACATTTGACATGGAGTCCATCAACAACCTGCTGGCCTGTAGGGACTTCGTCGGGTTCCTCATTGAGGCGGAAAAGGACTTTTCCAAACTCCCAGAGAAGCTCATAGATGAGCGGGAGACTTGTGAGGTGATAAGTGATAGGCACAAGGATCCTTCCCAGGATCAACTAGGGCCAATAATCAACAAGTTCATGGAATACCGCTCTCAGTTCCATATCTCGTCACCTGAGGAGCAACAAAAGGAGTCCACCCCCTTTCAGCCGCAAGATGATGATGACGAATAACTGTTGCTGCTTCTTCTTCTTCTTCTCCTTCTTCTTCTTCTCTTTCTCTTCTTCGTCTTTCTGGAAATATCTGGAGTATGTTGATGCAAATAATGACGTCATCCATGTTGCATCATGGGATGATGTCATCCATCAAGTTGTAAAAAGTCAACATGACTTTTAGATATTTTGTAAATATCTTTATAAATAGTTGTTGGCTCCTTTTTGCCTTCTTTTCTCTTCTTCTTCTATAAATACTCCAATACTTGTAGTATTGTGGGATGGATGGATATCTTTCAGATGAGAAATAGAAGTGAAGAAAAAAGACTTTGAGCTTTCTTGTAACAGAAGAAAACAGTAATACAAATATTGAGACTTTGTGCTGAATAGCTGTGTTATGCATCAGACCTTTCTTATGTTAGATCTGTATGTGTTTATTCTGTTAGATTCATATCTACTTTTTTGTCATTTATTCATCATCAGTATTGCTTTGCTCGTTTATGCAAGTAGGTTTGGCTCTGTTTACTACCAATCCCAAAACATAAACCTTCTGACCTTTCTACTTTGGAATTCATTTCTTTTCTTCCTTCGGACCTGCTCTTTCTTCATCCCCTCTTCCTTTCCTTTCTTTTCGCAGTTGGAAACACCCCTACTGTGATGAGATCCCAAACCCCCGAAGGCAAAATCTGTGAGACTTGCATAGATTCCTACTGGTAGAATAGCAATAAACCAGTTTTGCTTTGCTGACTCAAAGAGGGGCTATGCCCTGCACACTGTTGGCTTGTCTATCCATAGATCTATCCAAGCGACAGATTGTTCCCGGACCAACAAGTCATAATCTGATTGTATCCTGAATAGCCATCAAGTAGTGAAAACCTCTCGGAGCCAGCAACAACTTGTAAAATTTGCTCCATGGAAGGAAGTGGATAATAATCTTTAAGAGATGCTCTATTCAAATTTCTGAAGTCAACACACAACCTGATTTCCCCACTCTTCTTTCTAACTGGAACTAAGTTGGCCACCCAACTAGAATGCTTGATAGGGAATATGATTCTTGATTCTATCAACTTATTCAATTCCTTTCTCATGAGAGGCTCCATGTGGGGGTTGACTGGCCTTTGTTTTTGCCTAATGGGCTTAGTACTTGGGTCCAATTCAATGGTGTGTTGAGCTAACTCAGGATTGAAACCTTTCAAATCTTCATAGCTCCAAGCAAACACATCAGGGAACTCTTGACAAATTTGTATGAATTCATACCTTTCTTGTTCAGTTGTCATCTTACCAGTTTGGAGTGATTTTCCTTCTTCCACCGAGATGAATACTGAATCTTCTCTCTTGACTTGGATGTTTGCCTTCTCCTTCCTAAACTGATCATTAGGACTGAAAATGGACTCCAAAGTAATAAGTCCCTTAGGAAGTTTGTTGGTTCTCAGTTGTACCACTTGGTCACCATACTACTACTCCAACTTTTCCTGATTTTTAGCTGAGAACTCAGCCTCTTCTTACAAGAAATGAATGATTTGCTAATCATTTTCAAATACTTGCCAACTTACATTGTTGTCTGGCACTGAAGGCCTCACAATCACATGGATTTTTGGCTGTACCTTGTCTTTTTGAATACTTTCAACAACGTCAAAGGCTGCCCCAACTGCTGCAAGCCTGTCAGCAACTTGGTTCTCTTTTCTAGGAATGGATTTTATGCTAAATCCCTCAAAATCTTCAATGAGGTCCCACACCATGTTCTTATAGCATTTGAGTAGATCATTCTTGATAGCATGCTGCCCCTTAACCTGGTTGACAATCAACTCACTGTCACCAAAGACTTGCAAGTTCTTTATCCTTCTCTTGATTGACCAATGCAATCCTTGTATCAAAGCTTCATATTCACCAGTGTTATTAGAGCATGCAAACTAAAATCTAAAAGCTGAATAATACTTCACTCCTTGAGGTGAAACAAGCATATCTCCACCTCCTGCACCTTTTCTACTCCTTGATCCATCAAAAAACAACTGCCATACCTCATTGTCATCCTTGTGGTTTGGCTTGGTGATGCTAGGAATAGGCTGATTTTCTTCATGTATGCAATAGACTCCTAGCTCAGATTCTTCTATTTCTTGATAAGGATCAAAAGCATGCACCTTGTTTGCCCATTCATCAAGAGTTAAATTTGGGATACTTCCTACCTTGGTGTCAGCTTCATCAGTGCTTGGATAATCCTCTTGATCAAACACTGAACAATTTGTATTGATGTGGCTTGGAGTGTAAGGCTCACCTATGTGGAAGTTTGCAATAGGTTCAGATCTGATTGTGGCCTTGGTTCCATATCACGTTCTGAACAACATGTGTGACCAATCAGCAGATAAGTAACCTCCAATCTTGGGTATGAAGTCCCTTGACAAACATAGGGCAAAGAGTGGTGGAAGGTCTATTACTGAGACATCTTGTAAAACAACCACGTTGGGGCATGCATGCAAAGTAAGACTCAAGTTTTTAATCACTCCAACTGTTGTTACTGCTATCCCATCCAATTGCACTACCCCTTTGGATATGAATTCATACTGAATTCCCAACTGATCAGCTATTTTCTTGGGCATTACTGAACTACTTGCTCTGGAATCAATCATGCAATTGTGTACTAATTGATTTCTAATGATCAATGAAACATAGAATGGAGGGGGTTTCAATATTTTACCTTACTGTCCTCCATAATTCCCCTCCTGCTGGGCAGCATTTGTGAGCACCTTCTCTTGTATTTGGACTATCTGATTTGAAGCTGACCAATCCTTCATGGCAGCTTGTAACAAATCTCTTTGGCCTGGAATAGATAGTGATTCCCACATTGATATGTTCACATTTGTTTTCTTCATCTAATCAATGATACTGAATGAAGATGAAGTATCCATTTGTTGTCCCCTGGCCTGCACATTCATTCCTTGCAAATGGGCAGCAGCAACTAGCATTTGAGTTGGTTTAAGAGTTGTTTTAGGCAATCCTTGTGTATTTGGGATTGGATTTTTTTTTTCCCATAGTTTGTGGATTGATAGAAGATTGAGGATTGCTTGGGGCTAATTACCGTTCTTCACCCAAATTCCTTCTCTTTGATCTAGTGTTGGCTGCAACACTTTGGGAAACTGTTTGATTCATGCCACAAAAATCTTCTACCTGTCAATTTACAAGTGTGGTATCATTTGGAGCTGACTACTACTAGAATGGTTTCTTGTTGCTGGTTATTCTTTTAACTACCTTCATTCTCCACACCAGTTTTTGCCACCATTAATGCTTGATTCAAGGCACCGTTGAAGCACCTGGATTGGTTATGAGGTTCATTGCATGGGAAACACCGAATCATACTCTTGAGCCATATTGTTTTTGTACTGGCACTAATGCTTTAGATGCAGATGTAGCATTGGGATTATAGGGCTGAAATGGTCTGTTGGCAGGAGGCCTTGCTTGGTTTAAATTTGCAATTGGATTGGGTGGTCTTTGGGGTTGATATGGCTACCTGTTAGGCTGAGCTTGAGGCTGGAAGGAAGGTCTAAAACCTTGGGCTTTCTGCCTTTTGAGTGTAACCAGCTCATTACCTAAATTTTGCAATTGCTTCATGACTTCTTGAAGTTCATTTGAGGCACTAGAAGATGAAGTAGAAGCTTCACTCAAATTCTGATTTCTAGGAGTGGGGGATAGGAGCTAAATTAGGCGTTTGATTAGTGTTTGGGCTCTCTAAACTTGGAAATAATGGCATTGGAGGCCTAGGAGCCAGCTTGCCAGCTTGAATCAAACAATTTTTAGCTCTAATGGAAATGCTATAAGCAATGGGGATAGTTGTGCCCTCCCATGGATTGAATTAACATAGAAATATCAGAATTTAAAGCTTTGAGGTAATAAAGAAAGCACCTTCTACTGTTGGCCTGACTGTCACTGGAATTCTCTCCCAAGTCCTTTAAAATCTGAAGTTGAAGTTAGTCAATTGCTCATTGGGAGCTCTCTTGATGGTTGTCAGCTTCTCCAAAAGGGACAAGTTGTCTCCCTTTTCTCCAAACTGCTCATGGAGGGCTATATATAGCTGATTCCAATTTTGGATAGATCCTGAGGCAAGACTCCTGAACCATTGTAATGCCTTCCCTTTGAATGATGATGCCAACAGTTTGACAGTAACTTGCATCTCATTGATCTCATGGATTGCACAAATATTAGCAATATCCTTGACATGATCACCAGGAGTAGTCTGATTCTCTCCAGTAAAGTATGGGATATTCTTCAATGCTGCAACTGGAATTGGATTTTGTGCATTGAGGGCAAGTGGGCTGCTACCAGTGAAGTTGACATAGGGGTTGTTTTGTGCCATTCTGATTGGCCTTAGAACTCTTGTTGATTGAATGAAAGGCATACCAGGTGGAGGAGTTGAGAGAGTTTTGTTTGGTGGAGATGGAGACCTTTGGATTCTCCTCCCACTTTTCCTTCTTCTTGGAGATAACTGCAGATATTCAAACATCACCTCTTCTTCTCCAGATCTTGACCTTTTAGTGATTCTTCTCATGAGTTTTTAGGTCTGCACTGCTAAAACCAGCTGATTCTACTTCCTTGGAGTCACCAGATGTGCAATTTACGGCTCTTTAAACAAGAAACTTGCAAAAAATGCACATCAATTTTGTTGCAAAGAATATGAAGACCTCTAAGGTCCCACTGGGCGTGCCAAAAATGTTGTTGCAAATCAGCAGCACCCCTAGATGTTGATCAGATTTCTAGTTTAATACTTTAGACATCCAGTATGATTGCACAACATTGAATCCTCTCCCCAAGTGTGGGACTTGTAAAATGGGAAAGGAATCTCTAGATTAGAGGTTGGTTCCTCAACTCCTCTGATTAGATTTATCACTTACAAGTTGCAGAGGTTTATAATCCTAATTCCTACTCTAAATTCCAAAGGGACAAGGATAGAGAATACAAAAAACCAGAACTAATGCTAATAGGTGATGCACCAAAGGAGTGGTGAGCATTTTTTTTTACTTCTGCAAATTGACACAGTTCATTAAAATGCAACAATATTTCATGCACAAACAGATAATTGTAATGGAGGATTAGAAATTAGTCAAACAACACAAGCAGAGGATGGAAAGATAATCACAGGGCCTGTATTGTTATTTTAATGTCAAAATCACTTACATTACAACACCTGAGAGGCAAAGATAGGTTTCAGCTCTTAGAGAAGGTCTGATTTCTCCACAAAATCACTTCCAAGGTGAAGGAGGGAGCCTACAATACACAAAAAATGTTCAACCCTTTGAAAATGATCCAAATCTATCTTTTACAGTGCAAGGGACGAGCCCAAGAGAGAGAAACGTGGGAAAATGTGGAAGGAATTCACCCATTGACCAAAACACGTTCAAAACAGCATGGACATCCTTACAGACCCATTCCTTGACATTTTTAACCATGTTGGGGGAGAATGCGAGCCATTCTTCATTAAAAACGGTGGTTGAAACATCATTTCTGTCCATGACCACATGCCAGAGGTGTTTTTCAATTTTCTCTCTCCAAACTCCATCAAAATACAAAAATGACCTCGAAATATGGTATATAATTTCACCATCTTTCCATTGATATCAAGAACATGAAAAACTGAGCTCTGGATCGAAAGATATGGCCATTTGAAGTTTTAGGGCAAAACAGTGCCAAATCGGGTTAGCGGGCAAAAATTTTGAATTTTTCACCCTTTATGCATTTGGGAAAATTTCCCAAAAAATCCCCATGCTCCGCCATTCCAGGTGCCACGTGGCACATTTTTATTGGGCGCGGGCCCTTAATGATTCATTTTACTTCGTTTTCAGCTTTGGAAAAATTTCCAAAAATTTCCCGCTGGGCTGATTAGTTGAGGACATGTGGCACGTGCTGATTAGGCGCGGGCCTTTCCTTCCTAAATTTTCCGTGGGCCGCTTTGGCCATTTTTCGACCTAGACACGTGGCATTATCTCATTGGGTCACATTTTGGGGGCGGGCTTTTCCCTTTGAAAAATTCCTTCATTTTTCCTTTGGGAAAATTCCCAATTTCTCCCTGCCCTCCGCCATTCCAGGTGCCACATGGCACATTTTTATTGGGCGTGGGCCCTTTGCAAGCATTTTTTTACTTTTGTGCAAACACTTTGGGAAAAAATCCCAATTTCCCCCTACACTCTACCCTTCTAGGTTCCGGTGACACGTGGCCTGATCTGATTCGTCGATGGGGCAGCGGGCCAAAACTCATTCCTTGAAATTTGGAAAAACACTTTTGCCAAAAATCTAACTTCTCCTCCGCCCTCCGAAACTCCCATGCCATAGGACACGTGGTGCAATATTACTAGACATGGGCCTTTGGAAAATTTTCCAAAAATTTCCATACGCCAACACTTAGCCAAATTTTGCAAATTCCTCCCCTGGACACGTGGCATCACCTGATTCACCGGCAGGCCTACGAGGAGAAAATCTTCCTTTGAAATTTCACCAAAACACTTGGTAAAAAACCAAGTTTTCCTCCAACCCCCACAACTTCTTGGACACGTGCCATCATCTCATTGGTTGCGGGCCTTCTAGGGGAAAATTTCCCACAAAAACTCCGCCGAGCCATAACTTCAAAAATACAGGGAGTTAGGAGGAAAACTTTACCTTTCTAGAAAGCAGAGAGAGAGCTCTATCCAATGGTGTCATTTCTAGAAATTTTTGAGCACCTGAAAAGCAAAAAATTATGACTGAGGCACAAGAGAAGGAAGAATGAAAGGATTTAGCCACAAAATGAGCAGGGGGCACATTTTGGATAGCAATAACCAGCCCTCAAGATCTTGTGTGTTGTTACTCTTGCAGCAAAATTTCCCCCACATACTCCTCCATGGAGATAAAAAATTATCTTGGGGGCTTATTCTTCAGTAATGCATCTTAAGGGGACTCCCTCTGGGTTCTTCCAAGCCAACCCATAATCAGTAATGACATATTTCTAGGAGGCCAACTTAAGATCCCTTTTCTGGTTCTTACTGAAATGCTTAGGGTAGTATAAGTGTCTAAGATAGAAAATCACATTCTTGTACCACTCAAAACTCATCAACCTTTCAAAAACACCTACCCTTTCTTCTTCTACCCTATTTATCTCAATATTTTGCAAGTTTCTCTCAGCCATAAGATTATCCAAGCCCAAACCTCTCACCAACTTCATGGTTTGGATATCCATATCATATTCTTGCAACTTGTTCACCCACCTGCATCTTTTGCTTGAGACCTCCATCTCTGACAATATGTCCTTCACCATGGTGTGGGGAACATAAGCAACCACTTTAGAACTTAGAATGTAAGGTCTAAAAACCTTTGTTTCTTTTACCAAGGCAAATACCTACTTTTCCATGATAGTGTACTTCAGCTCAGCCCCCTACAAGGCCTTACTAAAAAATGCAATTGGCCTCTCAACCCCTTCATCATCCTTCTACAACAGGACAGAACCAATAGTGTTCTATGAAGCAAAGGAAAATGGTTGGAAAGGCTTATTATAATCTGGATCTTCCAAAAAAGGGGCATGTTTTAATGCCTCCTTGATTCCACTGAAGGCTTGGATGGCAGCCCTCCTCCCATTTGATTGACCGTATCTATCTTTAGCACGGAAGTGATTGGAATGGTCAACTCAGCAAAGCTTGATATGAATCTTTTGATGAAGTTTATCTTCCCAAAGAAGGACTGAATTCCCTTCTTGATTCTTGGGATTGGGACCTTGCTGATGGCCTCTACTCTTTCTAGATCAATCATCACTCCTTCTTATGACACAATGTGACCAAGAAACATTTCCTTCTACACTCCAAAATGGCACTTCTTTGGATTGAGTGAGATGCCATATTCTCTACATCTTATCAACATCTTCTCCAAGTGCAGCAAGTGGTCACTTCTCTTTCTATAAAACACATTCACATCATTTATTACTCTTTGGAAGGTTACTTCAACATTCATCACACCAAAGGGCATCCTAACATACACATATGTTCCCCAAGGAGTAGTAAAGGTTGTCTTGATCCTTTCTGATTCCTTCACCACAACTTGGTTATAACCAGAGAAACCATCCAAGGTAGAGAGAAATTCAAACCTAGTCACTAACTGCAGCATGTTCTCCATATTTGGTAAAGGATAATTATCCTTCATTAATGCTCTATTCAAACTCCTGAAGTCCACATATAGCTTGATATCACCATGTCTTCTTTCTTACTGGTACTAGGTTTGCAACCTAAGAAGAATACCTAGTGGGCTAAATAATCCCTCCATCTCTCAACTTATTCAGTTCATATTGCATCTTGAGATATAAGAGTGGGTTTATTGGCCTTTGTTTCTACCTAAATGTCTTTGCATTAGACTCCAAGGGAATCTCATGCTGAAACAGGTCCTTTCTATATGCTTTTAGTTCAGAATAGGGTCCAATTCATGCAATCTTGGTATTTCTTCAACAATTAGATGTATGACTGCTTCTCCTCCTTGCTGAGATTGCTACCTAACCAAATTTTCCTTGGCTTCTCCTTTGTGCCAAGGTCATGCTCCTCAATATCCCTTGAGGCTTCCATGCATCTATTAACAATGCAATCAACATTATCAAAATTGGACTCAAGAGCAACCAGTCCTCTAGGAATGGTATTGGTTTTTAATTAGATGATGCCCTTACCAAACAATGTTTCTTTTCCTTCTATTATACATACCATTGGCTCCAAATCAATGCATTGATCAGCAAAATCTCCCTTGTTCTGCAGAATTCTTTTGATCTTAGCATCATCATAAAAAACCTACCAATGTTTAATGTTGTTAGGGACAGAAGGTCTTTTCAATACCTCAACATCATATTCACAATATGGGGACATTGTACAATTTTCAAACCAAGACCCCAACACTGCAAGCTTTTCTGCCAAGTCATTGAATTTCCTATCATGATGCACTATGTTGAATGAATCAAACATCTCAATAAGATCCCAAACTAGATGTTTATATTGTTTCATCCATTGATTCTTTGTGGCATACAATTTTCTAACTTGTTTTACAATTAATTCTAAGTCTCCTTTGAAAATGATGTCCTTGATACCATATTTCCAAGCAATTCTTAAACCCAACAACAATGCCTCATACTCAGCAATGTTGTTGGTGCACTCAAAGTTGAGGTTGAAGGAAAAAACAAATTTTTCTTGACTAGGAGAAAGTAGAACAACACCATCACCATTCCCAAACTTAGAGCAAGCTCAATAAAACAATAGATTCCAAGGAGATCCCGCTTGTTCAAGACACCTGCATTCCTCAATTTTGTGCTCCTTTCCATCAGAAAATCCTACAAAGTTGTCAACATCAACATTTTTGTACAATACTTCATAGGATGCATTGTTGGGATCCTCAATAAGATGCAACATTTTCTTTTCTCCATACAACCTGACAAGGCTGCCTTCAATTGGAATGGTGGCATAGGACATATCCATTTGGACACTCCCACCAACACTAGCAACCCCATTTTCTTGACAGTAGTATGCCCCACTTGGCTGGGTAGTCAACGATGACAACATCAAGTTTTAAATTTTTACCTGGGTAAGCTGCAAGCTACACCACCAAACCCTTCACACATCCCACTACTGGAACTTATCTGGAATCCATGGCATTTCACTTACCATATGCTACTATCACTTTGATATTCAGCTCGTTCATGACTTCCAGAGGCATGACATTACATGATGCCCCTGAGTCAAACATGCAGTTGTGTAGCAGTTTGTCCTTAATGATCAAATTGGTGAAGAATGGATCCACATTCATCTGAGATTCCGCCAAGGATGTCCCCAAATAGACCTCAGGTGGTTCACCTAGTTCCTCCAATGCTGGTGGTGTTTCTAATTCTTAAATGATTGGAGGAGTCTCCACAATATTTACATTCCTACCTAGGGCAGTCTTCTCTTCTTTCAATCCCAAGTATTCAAATGCTCTCTTTTTATGCTCAGGATTCCTAAGCAACTCAACAATTGGAACAAAGAATTTGATTTGACTTAAAACTTGGGCAATATCATATATGACATTCCTTGGCAAGGTAATATTGGAAGGAAAGCCAACACACTCATTAGGTGGTACATGATTTTTGATAACTTGGGCATGATGAGGGATATGATTTTTGTTTATAACTATAGAGCTTTTGGTAGATGCCTCTTTCTTAGGAGCCTCTTTAGGAATGTTTGAAAGTAAGGAAACTTTTGGCTTGGCTTGAGGTGCCGTCCCTTTAACAGCCTTACTTCTTGTGTTATATTCCTACTCTTGAGAAACAACATCATTCATCAGTAACTATCTATCCTCCTCAGATGGAATTCCTCCATCATACTTCTTTATCATTAAATCCTTTAAATATTTAGAGTCGTTATTGGGCAATTTAAAATCTTGTACAATATCTACTTCTAAAATATGAGAGGGAGAAAGAATAGGTACCCTATGAATGTAGTCCCAAAGAGTGGCAGTAGTCCAGGCACTTATCACCTTAGTTGAAGTTGCCCCTTATTGTAGATTTTAGAACAACCCATCATGTAGACGACATCATCATTTTCATCAGTTTATTATTATTTTTGTTGATCTTCTTCACAAGGAGCATGAGGCATAAAACATTTGTCACACCAATCAGTGACATATGTCTCCTCCACAACAACAACTATGGCAGCCAAAGGATTAGGCATCATTCTGTTTTCCCTACCTTGGGGCTACTTGTTTCCAAATCTAACAGGTCATTTGCCTCTATCATCAAATCTTTGGTGATTTATAAATATGTCTTGGCCTTGTTGCTTGTGTTGACCTTGTGATTTTTTCCCAATTCCCTTCTCATCCCGGGCTAGTTTGTAGGAAATTTCCTTGACATCCCCTGCCAAAGTTTTCACAACTTCCTCTAAATCAGCAGCCTTCCTTGTTTGAGGATTTTCTAGGTTAACCAGCTTTACACCCTCCCTTTTTGGATGCTTTCCTTGATTTCCTTGATGTTTTTCTCTATTTACAGAGCCATGGTGAAGGCCTACCTAAAATTTGTGGGGTTCTTGTCTCTTAAGTAATATGCATGCTTTTTATCAAATGCATCAGAATATTTGATCAAACATGACTCATCACAAGACCTTATACTAACAGGAAATCTCCTCAAGGTCTTATTAAACATTGTGTTGAAATCATGTACTAACTCATTAGGATTATTTTTTATGTTTTCAAATTCTGTCAAAAGAAACTTAGGGTCAGTTCTATCACCATACTGCAATATAAATGCATTGTTCATCTTAGTCCAAGAATCAATAGAGTTATCTGGAAATGCTTTATACTAGTCCTTAGCATCCTCTTCCAAGGTATGGATAAAAAACTTGATATATACATCTTCATGTTCAATCTCAAAGTATTCTATCATATTGATAAAAACCTTTAGATGTTGATCACCAGTAATAGCATTGTTCCCTTGGAACTTTGGCAGTCTGTTCCTTACATCTTGAGGAACTGCATTTGGATAACCAGTCATTCCCACAAAATTTATAGGTCCAAAGGTGTTTACAACAAAAGGGGGTCTCGGTGGGGGCTGGGCCATGTTGATTCGAGAAGGTGAACCTGGAGGGGTGACAAATTGATAAGGGGCTTAGGGTCCTTGGAACACAAGAGAATAATTTTCAAAATGGATACCCCCCAAAGGCCTTGTCTCTTAGAAATCCCTATCAACCTCAAAAAAGATAGGTGCAAAATGTGAAGCAAACCATTCAAAATCAAATGAAGGCCCTTCTCCAGCTGGAGAATTAAATTCCACAAAGAGGCTGCCTAATTCAGAGTCACTTGAATGGCAGACTTCAATGATAGGCCGATCACTTTCATCAATGGAGATCCCTCTTCTTGTCTACTGTTCTCCCACAACTCTCCAGGATTTTCTTCCTTCATATTTTTCTTTTCCTAGCTCTGGAAACAATGTCCTGGCAGAATCCCTAGAAAAGAAAGATCTTCTTCCTTCCAGCTTTGCCAATATTAGTAACAAATCTGACTTTGACAGAGTTTTAAGATAGTGGTACTCATTAAAAATTAGATCAACAGGGAGTCACCACTAAGGATTTCCACCCTAGTTGTGCAAATGCACTAAATATGATCTGTCAAATGTCTGTTAATGCTAGAAATTGGAAATGGAAAGATTCTAACCTTTCTTTACTCAAATTTATCAAATGAAATCTAGTGCACTATGTGTGAAAATTGAAAGAACTGCACACAGCACTCAGAGCATACAAGAAGTGTTTTACCAGGGTCTAAATGTGAGCTTTAAGTCCCTGAAAATAGTGCCAAAAGTGTGTTGTTGATAGGCTAGATCGATATGAAATAGAAACAAATCAAAAAATCGATCACAATAACTTAAAAAATCCCTAGCAACGATGCCAAAAGCATGTTGTTGACGGGCTAGATGGATATGAAATAGCAACAAATCAACAAATTGGTCTCAGTAACTTAAACAATCCCTGGACAGTGGTTCCAAAAGTGTGTTGGTACCCAAATTTAATCTCCTTCAAATACCGAGCAGCATCATGGATTTTGATAGGACACTCAAAGGCATATAGATAATCATGTATGTCATTTTATAGCCGAGGAAGCAATCTATCTGACTTGTTAGCACTCAGGTTTCGAAAGGAGTGGGTAGCACCTTAAAAGGATGTGATATGATCCTAACTATTTTAGGTTATGCCTTTCAACCAAGGTAAGAGAACCTATTTTGTAACCTCTGTTATTGAAAAACAATGATAAATGCTTCTTTTGCATAAATTTTATAGAGAAGACCTTGGGAAAATATGATCAACACACCAAATCTGACTCTCATGAGTTGTCACTTCCAGATCATGGAGATATTTTCACAAGGCAAAGGTTACTAAAGACATTTGGGACCCTGATTGCTTCTACATGTTTTAATTTGTATGCACACAGGACAAACAGGGATAGTACAGGTAGGATTGGTTTTTTTTTTAATAAATTTTTAATGGGAGGTGGGGCAGGATGAACTTGATTCAACATATCCTTGAGGAATCTTCCAAAATGGAAGTTAAACCAAGAGAATGCCACAAAAAAGCTAAAATGTTTATTTAACTAGAATATGTGTTTCAATGAAGGCCCAGATTAGCCCTTTTTCACATAATCTTTGAGATTCTATAACAAAGGATCGAGTTAGAAAATCCAACAAAGCATCAAGATCTGAGTCAAATCATGCCTAAGGTACACCCAGAGGCTTATAGACAATCTCTATCAACAGATGAAAGAAAAGTGATTTTAAATTGTTTATTCCAATCCCATATGAAAGATCTTCTGAGAAATGAAATTGTAGATGGGCCACTAAACTGTCACAAGGATTTAGGTCTATGTGATTGAATCAAATTTTAATACAAGATTTCAACAAAAATAAGAAAAACTACTCACATACATTCAGAAATAAAACAAACACATTTTTCTCAAGACAACACAGAATAACTCTAATTTGATTAAATCTATCAGCAGGGGAAAGTTTCTAGAAAAGTCTCAGATCTTGTCAATGGATGTACATTTGCAACCACCTTGACATGATCATATTTAATACAAAAGAGATATACAAGCTTCTAAAATGGCTTCTCAAAATAATGGCCTATGTCAAGCTTTTTCTATTAGAAAATTCAGTCCTGACCCCTAACACTCCAACCATTTACACGAAAAATTTGTGTCATTTATAACATTTATAATAGAGCCCATTTCCCCCCCAAAAATCCAAACCTTGAGTGCTACCATTGCTTTCCATGATCACGATCGTGATTCCCAGAATCAGATCTGTAAAAAGTTGTCAGGTGCTTAAGGGGGCAAATATCATCGAATATCTCCCACATTCAACTCCTTCCTCTGGTAGATCACTCTTTCTTCAATTCACCAACCACTTCTATTCCTAATCTGCCAAATTTGTGTCCTTAAGTGCTTGGGAGAAGAAAAATAGAAAATCTGATCAAGCACAATAGTCAGACAATTTTAATGGCGAAAGACATCTTCCAGATCTCCCCACCAAACTCATATATCAACATTAACTCCCCTATCTACTTGGCGTGTAGGATATACCAAGAAATCATGAAGACTCGCACTTCCAACCATATTTCAGTAAAAATGGGGGGAAAATCATATTTAAACTCTTGGCTGCCGTTGATCTTTACTTTGAATTTGGGTTCAAATTTAAAAAAATACCCAGGTGTTTCCTATGACTTTTTACAACTTTTGGAAAAATGGAAAAATTTCACATTTTGTTCTGCATCTCTGCCCTCAAGAAATGATCCTGACACATGTACTGAGGTGGGTCCCAAAGGAACCATGGATAAAGAACCCTTTTCTCATGTAAAATCGTTTACATTTATAGAATAGAGTGAAAAGAAGAAATAAATAGTAGGAAAACGTGAAGTCAATTGAGTAATGAATGAAATTATTTCACCAAGGACCCCGATCCATCTTTTTTTGGTACAAATCATGGGCAATATTTCTTCCTCCAATTTGTGCACCATCATAGTTACATGATGAGGCATGGGCACCATTAAACATTGAATTATAGATGGTGAGGTGGTTGCGCGCTTGATTTCATTGGAATTGCACTTTTTCTCCCACATTTCCCTTGTTTACATTTTTACCCTCAATATGACATCAAATCATGAGTTTTCTTATGCCAAATTTTTCCCTATAAGAAATGGTTATAATGCCACCAATATTGTGCAATTTAGACCTCTGCCATGAAATATATAGTATCAAAAACCATTACTGCTTTATCTCGCGGCTTTCCTGTGTTTGTTCTTTCCTTCTCAGAAAATATTTGAAGTTTATTTGTTTGGCAGCATTTTAATCTTTCACTGCCTTTGTATGAAGTCAAACCCCATGGAAGACTAACCCTTCATTTATCAGACGTATATGTCTCCTTTTATACCATGGAATACTAATCCTTAATTTTGTAGATTTTGCAACATTCTATGACCTTTAGACCTCTGTGGGTTCCATTAGATGCTTTGTGGAATTTCTAAGCTCCAGCGACATTTTCTTCATTATGCGTCTTTTTCCAACTTAAGACCATGTTTCCTTTTTTTTCTCATGAATTCATTAGCTCCTTATAACATGTTCTTCTTTACATCACGACCTCTGTTAATGGTAAAGGATCCACCTAACTCTTGAGTTCAATATTCTCCTCCAGAGGTCTTCCGCAGAAATGGAGACTCCATCAGAACAGATGAGTCACCTTTACCAGCCCACTATGAGAATATGACCAAAGAAAAACCATGACTCACTGGTTTTGAGTAAATAATTGTTACTAAGCTCAAGTAATTGAGTCATGTAGGTTCTTCAAAATCCCAGCCTGGGGGTTATTGCTGGACAATAATTTGGTGACTTCAACGGGGCTATCTACTTGCTAGAGAGATGATTACAGTACATTTTTTCAATCTATTGGGCATAGAGTTACAGCTCTTACCCACTTCCAAGCCAATTAATTCACCCAAAATTGAGATTTCATGAACTAAAAAAATGGACCAATTGGTGCTCTACCATGTAAGATCTAATTTTGGGGTTTATGGATGAAACTCTGTCAGTCACTCACCATAACCCCATTTGAATTTTTGTGCAGAGGAAATAGCATGGAAAAACCAAAGTTTACAACTTATCCTAGAAATTGAATGACCTACAAACACTTGACAATGCCCCAACATGACCTCAGGTTCATTAATGAAACCCAGTCTAAACGTGAAAATGCAACAACAACCAAGGGGCAAAAAACTATGTAGAAAGCTTACTGACCCGCACCATCCATACCATGTCTAAATCCCAAAATGCAAGGTGTGCATAATGCACTCAGTTGCCTCCAAAGACCAACTAGGTAAATGAACCTTTCAAAACATGTGCACTAACAACACTTAAAGGAATTAAAACTAAGGTAATATATATCATAGATTTAGAGTATCTTCTTCAAACAATTAATGATCTGCAGCCAAAGATCCCATTTATCTAGGACCATGACCTTGTTCTCCAGGTCAATCATCGACAATTGACTAATAAATTGTTTGATTTACAAACTAGAGATTCCATTGGTAGGAAGACACTCAAAATTGATGTCAAACTTTAAGTGATTACCTAATTTTCTGGATCAAGAAGGTGCTCCTGATCCATACTGGTAGCAGACATCCAAGAATCCCCTTATTGAAAACTCCTGAGTAGGACTTCTTTCTTGTCAAAATGACTTCTTAATTTGATTTTGATCCTTTTCCATAAAAATGCATTGCTTGATCTGCTTAACTATCTCAATAAAAGCTGAGATGAAGATTTTTATATCTACCTAAGAATGACCTCAACCTCAAACATACTCAAGTTACTTGATGAGCTAAAAGAATACATGCTGGTAACTCAAGGGATCGTTGGCTAGGATTTTTCTTCCTTACCATCAATCCAAATTATAGAGGTGAGCTTGCCACTATGGTCATTTTGGAAGAGGAAGATCTTATCAGCTCATAAGGCTGAATTTAGCCTTTTGTAGCCATATCCAGTGCGGTTGCTCGGGAGCATAGTGTCTTATTGTACTGATCCTTAGCTAATTTTTTGTACCCATGTTGACTCATAAGTTACCCATTTGATACTTACAAATAACACTGTAGAGTTTGAAGAGGTACTCTTAAGCCATGATTTCAGTTCTTGATATCCCAATCAAGATATCTTTGATGTTAAGGTAACGCCAAAGCATGTATTAAAGCATTATCATGCCAAGGAACACCAGTTGAACTGAATCATAATGACTCCGACATTACAGAAGTCAAAGTTTGTTGGACTTCATTTTATTCCTTCAATACAACTGCTTCTATTCAAGCTATTGCAAGTGAACATAATAAAATGGCTTTCAAAATCCACTTGTTATGTCAAAATAGAAAGTGACACCTGATCACTTCCAATGGTAAAGACAAAGCCCCCATTGAAATGGTATTCAGACCTAGTTGATCCAAATAATGCAGATGGGATTGGCAAGTCTTCAATGATGATAACTAAATTTTAGCCTTTTCTAGAACAAAGTGATAATGGCAATAATCTTTTCTTCGAAGGATTTCTTAATCCACACCGACCAGAGTGCTAAGTACCTTGAATATATTGTGCCAATAATAACCATTCTTCTTCATGATTCCCAAGAGTTATTCTTCCATGGAGCAAAATTTGCTCCTACCTATCCATCATGAAACTCATGTACAAACTCTGTTCAACCTGTTGGTCCGAAAATCTGTCGCGTGGACAGATCTATGGATAGCCGAGCCAACCAGTGTGCAGGGCTTTGCCCCTCTTTGAGACAGCAAAGCGAAACTGGTTTATTGCTACTTCTACTAGTAAGGAACCTATGCAAGTCTCACAGATTCTGCCTTCGGGGGTTTGGGATCTCATCCCAGTAGGAGTGTTCTCCGGCTGCGAAGAGAAAGGAATAGGAAGAAGGAGAATGAAGAAAGAACAGATCCGAAGGAAGAAAAGAAATGAGTTCCAAAGCGGAAGGGTCAGAAGATCTATGCTTTGGGGTTGGTAGTAAACAGAGCCAAACCTACTCGCATAAATGAACAAAGTAATACTGATGATGAACAAGTGACGGAAAAGTAGATATGAATTCTAACAGAATAAACTCATGCAGATCTAACATAAGAAAGATCTTAATGTATAACACAGTTATTGAGCACAAAGTCTGAATAATTTTATTAATGTATTTTTATCTGTTATAAGAAAGCTCAAAGTCTTCCTCTCTTCACCTCTATTTCTCATCTGAAAAATGTTCATCCATTTTTGAATACAACAAGTATTCCTGTATATATAGAAGATGAGGAGGAGAGAAGACAAAAGCCAACAAAGGAGCAACACACAAAACTATCTTACAAAGATATTTACAAAATATCTAAAAGTCATGTTGACTTCTTACATCTTTGAGTGGATGACATCATCCCATGATGCAACATGGATGACGTCATCGTTTGTACCAACATACTTGAGATATTTGCGAAAAGAAAGACGGAGAAGAGGAAAGAAGAAGAAGACAGAAGAAGAAGCAGCAGCATCTACTCGTCATCATCATCCTGCAGCCGAAAAGGGGGTAGACTTGCTTTCTGATGCTGCTCAGGTGATGTTATTTGGAACTGAGCGCGGTATTCCAAGAACTTGCTGATCATTGGCCCGAATTGATCCTGTGACGGATCCTGGTGCCTTTCACTGATCACTTCGCAAGTTTCCCACTCATCAATGAGCTTTTCGGGGACCTTGGAATAGTCCTTTACCCGCCTCGATTAGGGACCCGATGAAGTCTCTACAGGCCAGTAGGTTGTTGATAGATTCTGATGTCGAAATGTGACTTCTGGCCCTGTCCCTTGAGAAGCTAGCTCCTTGAAAATTCAGATAGTATCGTCAGCTGATCCTCAAGGTGAACGAAGGAGTGAGCAACCCTGGGGTCATAGATAAGAACAATTCATCTCCATTTGATGCATCGCATCCAGGGCCTCTTCCTTCACCTTGTCTATCTTCTCTAGACACAAATTCGAGCTGATCTATCCGATAGTCCAGAGTGGACATGATCTTTTTGAGGGTCCTTGGATGACCGAATACTCCAAACTTGACCAAATCTTCGACTGAACAGTCGAACATTTGTTGGAAGGCCTCGTGTTGGAGTCTAGCATTTTTGAGCTCTTCTGATACTGGGACTTGCTAATGTTTGGAGTTCCTTATTCACCTTACTCGATGTTCAGGTATAAGTCTAATATACTCGGCGATCACCTTTTCGCTATCCTTAAGGATTTGGCTCCTCCAAGCAGAAACAGCCATACCCTGCTCACCGATCTTTGAGCATATTCGTTGATCTTCTCCTGATTGAGCAGCTCAGGAGCTCTCGGTGGTAGTTGTGGGAGGTGCACTTCCCATCTTCTGTAGGGCTTGAAGCAGGTATTTATTCTGCTCCTTTCAGTAGCCTCTTTCTCTTCCTTTGATTTCCTGAAGATTTTCGCAGAGTGCATTAATTGCGGAAAGAGCCTTCCCCCTGGAGACTTTCGAGAGGATGTCCCCATTGTGACTTGGGTCACTGTGAAATCTGCCGGAGACAGATCCTTCTTTCTCTATGAGTGAGATCGGGGTAGGCAATTTCCATAACTCTCTCACCTGCAGCGCTCTTGAGAGAAGTGTGTAACATGCTTGTACTTCTTTGCTCCTTTAGCCGGAATGACTGAAAAGTCCATCGGAGCGATGGGGACTTTCCTCTTTGGTTGGCTCAGCTGCTGAGAGATCTAAGCTGGTCCTATTGAAGAAGGACCAGAGACAGAGGAGGGAAGCAGCAACGGTAGAAGAGGGGAAGAACATGGAGACACGCGGCCGCGGCATTGAAAGAATAGCCGAAGACAGTGCCCACGGGAGGAAGGGAAACCGCAGATGTAGAATACATGGGAGGGGAAGGGAGCCCGGAAATGAGGGAAGAAATGGAGGAAGACAAATCAGCGAGAGAAGGAGAAGATGGACGAAGAGGCAGGGGAGATAGTAGAAGAAGGTGGGAGAAGACACAACCAAAGGAGATGGTTGCTTGACACGCTCGAGGAAGGGGAAGGAAGAGAAGAAGAAGGGATAGAAGGGACCTCTGAAGTTGTGGCAATGCCGACATCCTGAGTGGATGGGCCTATCGGGAACGTCCTCTTCTGCGAATTCTTTCTCTGGCGAATCCAAGAGTTATGACCTGTTCTGGCTGCCGAGGGAAGGAGGACTTTCAGGGGCTTCCTCCTGACTGGCGCTTGATTCACCTGCTACGCCTTTGCCTTTGCCTTTTAGGCTACTTCTTTGGACCTTGGAGGTGCATTACCCAAAGGAGAAGTTGTAAAATCTACACCGAGGTAGATCAACCCGTTCATCTGGCACCAGCGCTCCTGTTCTCCACATGGTTTCTTTAACCCTCTCCTCAATTGTCTGAGGAGCCTTAGCTTCTATCAATGGCCGGGAAGGGCCAATCCTCCCCATCTGTGTTATTATACACCTTGTCTACTTCATCTTTTGAAGTTTGGAAGCCTTTAGGGACGATGGCCACCCCATACTGAATGATTTCTGTCAATGCTAAGCGTGAGAGTGATCCTTTTCTTCTTAGCGACTACCTCATGGATGATGTCAATGTAAATGTCCTCAATTTGAGGGACATGGATCGGATCAAGCTTAGCCCTTGGCAAGACAGCCCCTTGGGTCGAATGTAGGCCTTGCTGGGAAATCATGCTTCAGGTTGAGCAATTCTAGCTCAGCAAACATCTCCTTCACCTTGTGATAGGTTGAACAAGTGTATCGGCCTACTGTGAGGGGGAACGGAGTTCCACCCTTCTTTCTTTTCTGGCACTTCTCATGATATGTGACCAGCTGCCTTGACAATTCCAATAGAACCAGCTTTGGTCCAGCATATCTTGGCAACCTGGTGGGCTCTCCTAAGAAAGTTGTCCGCCCTTAGATAGATGAATGTAGGAAAATTGAGTGAACAAGGGCCCTCCACTTTTCTCTGTGGCAGAAACAATATTCTTAATGGTCGCCGCGGCCATGAGTCATACTTTCGGTCTTAGCATGTATATAATATGGTAGAAGAAAGCATCATTGATTTTGGAAAAGTGTTGAGATGCTATTCTCCAGCTTTAGCTCTGGGTAGTATTCATATATCTTGGCCTAAGGCCAAGTTCCACTTCGCGTGCAGCCCTGGATAATCCCTTTCAGACGCAGCAGCATACACTACGTAGGAGTTCATATGAAATGTTCTCCTGTTGTGGCTGAATTGTTGTAGCTATTCGGAAATAGCGCTGCTTATTATTTCCCCCCAGCAAAAGCGCTGATCGGGCAAATTCTTGTTCATCGTCTCCAGGTACCTCAGCATCCATTTATGGAAGTAGTGGGCATCTGAAAGCCCGAAGACTCTGCTTAGGAAAGTGATGGTGTCGCTGAGTTCTTCGGAGAAGTCGCTTCGGTGGATAGATCTAGGGCCACCGGGTCATTACCTTCTTATTTCTTGAGATAGACTTCGTTTATTAATTGCATGCACAGGTCCTCATTGTCCTCCCAGGTCTTGATGCACTCTTGCTTGGCTAACAGCCACATAGTTCCGGTGATGAGGGATGCCGAGCATTCATCTCAAAATGACGAGCAGTAAGGTTGATAACTACCTCGCCCTTGCTGTTCCTCGACACATCTCGTGTCTTTGCATTGTAAGACTGGGCGACCACCATCAACAATTCGTTATTAACAGCACTGACAGGAATCCCTCCGGCGAAGTGCAGGGCGCTGCCTATTAATTTGTCCATCCATGGACTCCTTGTCACTTTCTGAGTCCGTGGCCCAGAATTCCTCTATGTCGATGTGGCCCAGTTCAGAGTCCCTGACATCCATGCTGCACTCGACCTGTGATTCGGGCATTCTAACCCTCTGGTATTTATACTTCATTTCTTCCTCTGTCAGCTTATCCTTTCCTCTTCGATTTGGCGGGTCTCTTGCTTGACGTAGACATGTGTTCTTTCGAAGGCTCAGTCTGACTGATCTGCACGTAGAAGGAGTGAAACCCAATCGTAAGAAGGCTGAATCAGTCATTTGATCTTCCCATTGGAGTGCCAACAGAAGAAAGAGTTGGTTACTTATTAAGGTTCGGGGCGCAGGGCGCATGAGAAATGTACAGCTAACAGGGCTGTATAGGTCAAGGCGCACAAGAAAGGGGTGTTGCAACAGAGGTTAAGTTGATGCCAAAGGCGCATGGCGCATGAACACTGTAGGATGCATTTTACAAAAGGGCGCATGAAAACATCGTGTTGTATAGAGACAGGATGCGCCAAGAGGCGCATGAATTTTGTATGTTGCATGAACATTTGGTGCGCCCAAGGTAGTTTGGCACGGTGCACAAAGGGTTTACACAACATGATGCCACTGTAATGGGGAATGCGCTTGTGCTTTCAAAGTCTTGCACTTGGCGCAGATTAAGCCGTTGTTGCGCAGATGCAGGGTGCGCCAAAGGGGCGCATGTTTATGCGATGCAACAAGGAAGGTTGGTGTGCCATTGAGGGCGCAGGGCTTTTGTTTGTAGCATATGGAGGAGGCGCACCTTGAGGGCGCAGAAGTTTATGATGCAACAGGCATGATGGGTGCGCCATTGGTGCGGGTTTTATTCATGTTGCGAGCAGGACAGATGCGCCAAAGGGGCGCAACTGTTTATGATGTTGCAAGACGCGCCGGTGCGCCAAAGGGAAAAACAGTCATCTTCATTTCTCTCTTCATTTGTTTTTAGCAGGGTTATTGGGCAATGAAATGACTCATTGAAAAGGAAATAAAACCATGTTTTTTAGACAGGTTCCCCTACCAGCAGATCTAGACAGAGGGGGAGGGATATGGGAAGATAGCTAAAGGAGGAGGCTAGACCAACATTTTGATATTTCAATACTTCCAAACCACAACCAGACCACGAGCACACCAAGAACCAAAAACGTAAAACACACGAGAGGGAGAGGAACCTCTTACCTGGATAAATAGCAAAAACTTGCAACAGGTCCACAAGGCATTGAAAACGACGAGGCAGGGGCTAACAGGCTTAGAAAAAAGAAATCACGTGCTCTGCGACTGGTGAAAATGACATTTTGGGCGTGCAAAAACATATATATAGGTGAACTAGTCATAAATGTGCCAACCACTTTGTAAAGGGCACATGAAATTTGCTGTCGACATGGGAAAGCATGTGCCCTTTGGCGCACCAAAGCATTTGCCAGCACGAAACTAAGCGCGCCTTTGGCGCACCAAAATTTGTGTTGACATGAGATTATGTGCGCCTTTTGGCGCACCGAAAAGTGGCGCAACAAAAGTTGTGCTAACATGAAGGCGCATGCGCCTTGGCGCACGCAGAGAAGACTCAACATACAAAGCGCACCGAAAGGTGTGTTGACACTGAAAAATATGCGCCAAAGGCTTTAAAGGGGGCGCACCAAAAGTTGGTGTTACATAGTCATTCCATGCGCCCAGCCAAAAAAAACCAAAAAGACTAAGTTCGGAAACCAGATTTTCCCGGAAAGGGATTTTGCAATGTTCCGAACGCAAGGGATCCCTAGCGAGGGATCAAAACAAAATTTTTAGTATGGTTATCGTTAAAATTTCCCTTGTCAATTTTACGGGATAACATGGTGAAGGAAGAAGATCAGTTCAAGACAACCTTTACAACTAAACGAGGAACTTATGCATACAGGAAAATGCCATTTGGGCTGTCCAACACTGGAGCTACCTTCCAAAGAGCAATGGCCATGGCGTTCAAAGGTTTGATTAACAACATTGTACTGATATATCTTGATGATATCATTGTTTTTTCAAAAAATACAGCAGACCACCTCTTTCATTTGAGACAAGTGTTCTAAAGGTGTAGAAGATTTGGAGTCTCCTTGAATCCTAAAAAGTGTATTTTTTTAGCACATGAAGGAAAGCTCCTTGGCCACATTGTCTCCAAAGAAGGATTAGCAATTGATCCAGAAAAATTTGAAGCCATAAGAGAACTACCATTGCCAAGCCACAAGAAGGCCCTTCAAGTTTCTTGGGGAGAATAAATTTTGTCCGGAGGTTTGTCCCAGATTTTGCAGCCCTAGTCAAGCCTATCACCAAGATGTTAAAGAAAGGCATGGCTTTCAAATGGACAGCAGAAGGCAAGGAAAGTTTTGAAGCAATCAAAGAAGCCATCTCTCAAGCCCCAACTCTCATCAACCCGGATTTCTCCAAGGATTTCATCCTCTATGCATTTGGGGGTGATGATACTATTTCTGCAATTTTGGTACAGCAGAACAAAGACAATGATGAGAAGCCAATTGCTTTCTTCAGCCAAATCTTGGAGGACTATGAGGTGAGATATTCTTTCATTGAGAAGCATGTTCTTGCAGTAATCAGGAGCTTGAAGAAATTCAAGCATCTAGTTTCAAACAATAAGGTCCAATTGCTTGTTTCTCATGTGGGAGTTAAAGAATTCCTCCTCAACAAAGACTTGAATGAAAAGAGGGCAGGTTGGATTACTCGTGTCATGGAGTATGACATTGATATTAAATCACCAAGCTGGTCAGAGGGAAAGGATTGTGTGAGTAGCTGATTTTGAGCAAACAAGAGGAAGCATGCAAGGAAAAGGAGGTTGTTTTGGCGTTGCAAGACAACCATGAAAAAAGGAGCACTCAAGAAGAAGATAATGGTGCCCCCATTCCTTGCTGGAACCAAGACATAATGCACTTCCTAAGCACAGGTCTATGCCCTCCAGAAATGAACAAAACCAAGAGAAGACACTTTAGATTGCAGGCTGTCCCATATGCCCTTATTGATGGTGTTTTGTTCAAGAGAGATGTGAATGGAGTACTGCTGAGATGCATTGGTACAAATCATATTTATAGGGTGTTGGAAGAGTTCCATGGTGGACCAGCTGGTGGTCATTTTGCACTAAGAGTGACAACTCTAAAGATCATGAGGGCTGGCTATTATTGGCCCAAGATTTTCAATGATTGTTATGCATGGATTAAGAGGTGCAAGAATTGTGGATTCTTCACAGGTAAAGAGAGACTAGTTGCCCTTCCATTGCATCCAATTTTAGTTGACCAGCCATTCATGCAATGGGGTTTGGACTTCATTGGAGTCATTAATCCCAATTCAAGCCAAGGGCACAAATGGATTTTAACAGCCACATATTACTTCACCAAGTGGACTGAAGCAGTAGCACTCAAAGAAGCAAATGAATCTGGTATCCTAGACTTCTATGAGGGAATAGCAACCAGGTTTGGCATACTAGCTACAATAATATCAGATAATGCATTTGCATTCATTAGATCCAAGGTGACTGAATGGGCTGTCAAGAATGGGATCTACCTAAGTACTTCATCAAAATATTACCCCCAGGGTAATGGCCAGGCTGAATCTACAAACAAGAACTTGTTGAAGATCATTAGGAGGACTCTTGATGAGAATCAGAGGTCTTGGCATACCAAATTGAAATCAGCCTTATGGGATGATAGGATAGCTCCTAAAATATCTACAGGTAACTCTCCATTTAATCTTGTTTATGGTAGAGAGGCAATTTTGCCCATGTCACTTGAGTTGCCAACATTGGAACTCATGAAACAGTTGGAGTTGTTGGAGTTTGAGCCCATGGAGGTTAGATATACAGAATTGATGGAGCTCCAAGAAATCAGAAATCAGGCATCCCAAGCAATGGAGAAGGATCAGGCTTTGATAAAGAAGACCTTTGATAGAAAGGATAAGAATAGATCCTTCCAAGTCGGATATCTAGTGTTAAAATGGGATGCAGACAGAGCAAAACCGGGAAGGAATTCAAAATTTGATGCCATTTGGAGTGGCCCATACATGATCACAAAGTGTAAGGACAGTAATGCCTTCCAATTGTCTTCATTGGATGGCGAAGAACTGCAAATTCCAGTCAATTGAATCCAACTAAAGCATTGCTACTAAAGGGAAATTCTCCACCTTGTAAATATTAGCTTAGGTTTTCATTCCTCCAAGTGCTGTGCACATTGTTTTGCTATAGATTAGTTTTTCTTTCCCTAAGTGCTTTGGCACAAGCTTGCTATTCTTGGGAATGTGTTTGTAGGCCTTGCTCCATTGGGTGATATTCCATCTTCCTCCTTGTAGTGTTCTAGTCAGTTGGGGTATCAAACAGAGAATTCAATGACTCCATGCCCAATGGATTGCTTCAGGCAACTGGTAAATTCATCCAGCAGGCAGATGACCCATCTGAGTCACCAAAATTGTTATCCAAAATGTGCCCCCTGCTCATTTTGTCGCTAACTCCTTTCATTCTTCCCTCTCTTGTGCCTCAGTCATAATTTTTTGCTTTTTAGGTGCTCAAAACTTTCTAGAAATGACACCATTGGATAGATCTCTCTCTCTCAGCTTTCCAGAAAGGTAAAGTTTTCCTCCTAACTCCCTGTATTTTTGAAGTTATTGCTTGACGGAGTTTTTGTGGGAAATTTTCCCCTAGAAGGCCCGCAACCAATGAGATGATGCCACGTGTCCAAGAAGTGGTGGGGGTTGGAGGAAAACTTGGTTTTTTACTAAGTGTTTTGGTAAAATTTCAAAGGAATATTTTCTCCCCGCAGGCGAATCAGGTGATGCAAAATTTGGCTAAGTGTTGGCGTATGGAAATTTTTGGAAAATTTTCCAAAGGCTCGCGTCCAGTAATATTGCGCCACATGTCCTATGGCGTGGGATTTTCAAAGGGCAGAGGAGAAGTTGGATTTTTGGCAAAAGTGTTTTACCAAATTTCAAGGAATGAGTTTTGGCCCACTGCCCCATTGACGAATCAGATCAGGCCACGTGTCACTGGAACCTGGAAGGGCGGAGCATGGGGGGAAATTGGGATTTTTTCCCAAAGTGTTTGCGCAAAATTAAAAAATGCTTGCGAAGGGCCCATGCCCAATAAAAATGTGCCACGTGGCACCTGGAATGGCGGAGGGCGGGGAGAATTTGGGAATTTTCCCAAAGGAAAAACGAAGGAATTTTTCAAAGGGAAAAGCCCGCCCCAAAATGTAACCCAATGAGACACTGCCACGTGTCCAGGTCAGAAAATGGTCAAAGCAACCCGTGGAAAATTCAGGAAGGAAAGGCCCACGCCTAATCAACAAGTGCCATGTGTCCTCAACTCATCGGCCCGGCGGGAAATTTTCGAAATTTTTTCCAAAGGTAAAAATGAAGTAAAATGAAGCATTAAGGGCCAACGCCCAATAAAAATGTGACACGTGGCACCTGGAATGGTGGAGCGTGGGGATTTTTTGGGAAATTTTCCCAAATGCAAAAAGGGTGAAAAATTCAAAATTTTTGCCCGCCAACCCGATTTGGCACTATTTTGCCCTAAAACTTCAAATGGCCATATCTTTCAATCCAGAGCTTGGTTTTTCACGTTCTTGATATCAATGGAAAGCTGGTGAAATTTTATACAAGATTCAAGGGTCATTTTTGCATTTAGATGGAGTTTGGAGAGATAAAATTGAAAAACACCTCTGGCACATGGTCATGGACATAAATGACGTTTCAACCACTGTTTTTAATGAAGAATGGCTCACATTCTCCCCCAGCATGGTTAAAAATGTCAGGGAATGGGTCTGTAAGGATGCCCATGCTGTTTTGAATGTGTTTTGGTCAATGGTTGAATTCCTTCCATGTTTTCCCGTGTTTCTCTCTCCTAGGCTCATCCCTTGCACTGTAAAAGCCAGATTTGGATCATTTTCAAAGGGTTGAACATTTTTTGTGTATTGTAGGCACCCTCCTTCACCTTGGAAGTGATTTTTTGGAGAAATCAGACCTTCTCTAAGAGCTAAAACCTATCTTTGCCTCTCAGGTGTTGTAATGCAAGTGATTTTGACATTAAAATAACAATATTGGCCCTGTGATTAACTTTCCATCCTCTACTTGTGTTTTTTGACTAATTTCTAATCCTCCATTACAATTATTAGTTTGTGCATGAAATCTCGTTGCATTTTAATGAATTGTGTCAATCTGCAGAAGTAAAAAAAATGCTCACCACTCCTTTGGTGCATCACCTATTAGCATTAGTTCTAGTTTTTTGTATTCTCTATCCTTGTCCCTTTGGAATTTAGAGTAGGAATTAGGATTATAAACCTATGCAACTTGTAAGTGATAAATCTGATCAGAGGAGTTGAGGAACCAACCTCTAATCTGGAGATTCCTTTCCCATTTTACAAGTCCCACACTTGGGAAGAGGATTCAATGTTGTGCAATCATACTGGATGTCTAAAGTATTAAACTAAAAATCTAATCAACATCTAGGGGTGCTGCTGATTTGCAACAAAAATTATTGGTGGCAAAATCTCTTTAGGGATACAAATCTTTTGGTTAGAAGATGTGAGAGTTGTCAGTGCTTCTCTGGAAGACTGAAAGCTTCAGACTCCCTTCCTTTGTAGCTTGTATCAATTGAAGCTCCATTCAAGAAATGGGGAATGGATTTCATTGGTGAGATTTCATACCCTTCAAGTGCCAGCCATAAGTGGATTCTTGTAGCCACTAATTATTTCACCAAGTGGGTGGAGGCAATCCCCACCAAAAGAGCAACACACCAAATTGTCATGGATCTTCTGTTGAACCATATCATCTACAGGTTTGGGGTGCTAGTCAAGATTGTTGCTGACAATGCCATGAGATTTAGAGCTAAACCTTTGATGGCAATGTGCAAGGAGTATGGGATCAACTTGACATATGCCTCCAATTACAACCCCTAAGGAAATGGACAAGCTGAGTCCAGTAACAAAAACTTGTTAAAGATTATCAGAAGAACCTTGGAGCTAAACAAGAGAAAGTGGGGTGAACAATTAAAGTTTGTTGTTTGGGCAGATAGTATCACTTGTAAAAGAGCCACTGGAAAGAGTCCATTTGAGTTGGTGTATGGAACTCAGCCCCTACTGCCCCTACATATGCAATTATCCCCATATCAGTTCATTAAACGGTTGGAGGATCAAAAGGTAGGTCCCTATGATGCTCGCATTTACCAGATTGTTGAACTTGATGAAGAGAAGAGGGCATCCCACCAGAGGCATGTAAAGTTTAGAGCAAGGTTGAACAAGTTATTTGACAAGAAGGTCACTCCTAGGGCCTTCAATGTTGGAGATCTTGTGCTACTATGAGATAACAGACATGAGCATAAGGGCAAACATGACAAGTTTGAATCATTATGGATGGGCCCTTACTCCATTGATATCAAAATTGGTGAGCATACCTTCCTCCTCAATGACTTAGATGGTGAACTGCTCAAATTAGCTGTTAATGGCAGGCATTTGAAGCATTTCATAGATTGATTCCATTGAAATCAAGGCAAAAATATTGTGTGTAGTGTATAGTTTGTTGTTTGTCTCTTGTATTTTGTTTTTTTGTTCGTTCTGGTCCTCAGTGATTTGTTTTTGTTGGTTTCTCTGTTTCATTTTTGGAGATGGCTCTGTTTCTTTGCTCTAAAAATTGACTCTATAGCCCAATGGGTATTTTGGAACTTGGTCTACCTTTGTTCTTGTGGCACTCATGGGGAGTCCCCATCCCTGAGTCGGAGCCAATGTTGGTGCTCAAAATAGTCTCGCCCCAGTTTACCTTTGAAAATCTATCGATTTACAGCCTCTGTCACTTTCTTTTTCCCCGTGTTGTGCCTGGTTAATCTTTGTTACCATTTTTAATCTATTCATGGGTCATAGATCACTTATGGGTCCATGGTTTTCTCCTTGTTTCTTTGTTCCTCCGGAAAAGGTCTGTAATTTAGGTCTCCCATTCTCTGTTCATCTAAAAACTCAGGTTCTCCCATAGTTTCCATTCTCCATGGCCGAGATTTTTCTTCCTCGTTGTTTGTGCCCTAAATACTTGAAGAAAAATGAATGGATGTGTCTTTGATGGATGTATTTGAGCCTTGTAACATTTCTAAATTCTCTGTCCTTGGAGAAATCTTCATTTTTGGGCTCAAATGATCCGTGTTCTATATTTTACGGTTTGACCAATGTTTCTCCAAGTCAAATTTACATCCTTGCATCGACAGGGGGACATGACACCTTTTGGTTGGACATGGCTCAGTTGGGCAGTTCAAAATTTCTATGAATCGCCTCAAATTAAAAATGTGTCCACATGGAGGAATGATGACTCGTTTGAAGATTTAATTTTTTGGTTTGGCCTCGGAGTAGTGCTGAGAGGGACACGTGGGAGGTTTCCACTGGCTTTTCCCATACTTAGATAATTTTTTTCCAGTTAAAATAGTTTTGTGCAGAGATACAGAGACACGTGGCGACCCCGTACTCACCCAAAGTCTTTTTAAAGAAGTGCCAAGAGGGTACATTTAGAGGCCTCCACTCAATTTACATTCTACTTGGAATTTCCAATTGCCAAAGGAGTCTGCCCCAGAGCTTAACACTTGGCACCTTCTATTGAGCTTTGATCCTTCAAAATAAAAATTTTCACCCTAGGGCACATGGCGATCCCGTGACTCATTCAAGGTGTCAATTTTTGGGGGACCATCTCAAGATGTGCAATAGTGACATGTGGTCAGTTTGACAAGTCAAAAGGAGTAGGGAAGTGGACCATCGAAGGTAACTTAGAATTTTTTGCCTCTTATGTTGAAAAGGGTTAAGATATCAAAAATGGCCCGCAAGCCCGATGGAAGAAAGGTCAAATCTTGCTCCAGTCAATGGTGGAGGTGCGGGCCTTCGGAGGAAATTTGGAAATTTTTTCCCTTTGTGGGAAAATGAGTTTAAAAGTAAAAAAAGGAAGTGTGGTTCCACTGGAATTGACATTGCAAACTTGAAGCGGAAGGGCGGAGCTACGGTGGGAAAACTTGGAAAAATTTTCCTTTTTTTCAAAAATAGGGTCTAATAGATAGAATATATTCGTAGTTTCCTTTGGGACCCACCTCAGGATACGTGTTAGAGTTCATTTCTCAAAGGGCAGAGATGCAGAAAAAAATGTGAAATTTTTTCCACTTTTTTCCCAAAAGTTTGTAAAAATTTAGAGGAAACCCCTTGGGTCTATTCTTTTAAGTTTGAATCTTCCATGTGGACAGCTCACAATTCAAAGAAAAGATCAACAAAAGCTCGAGAGTCTGAATCTGATTTTCCCCACCATTTTTACTAAAACACACCTAGAAGTGCAAGTCTTCATGATTTCTTCGTATCTCCTACACGCCAAGAAGAGAGGGGGAGTTAATGTTGATATATGAGTTTTGTGGGGAACATTTGGAAGACGAATGTCTTTTCGCCATTAAAATGGTCAGACTATCGTGCTCGATCAGATTTTCCATTTTTCTTCTCCCAAGCATGTAAGGAGCAATATTTGACAGATTTAGGGGTGGAAGATGGTCAGTGAATTGTAGAAAGAGTGATCTACCAGAGGAAGGAGTTGAATGAGGGAGATATTCGATGAGATATGCCCCCTCAGAGCACCTGGCAACTTTTTACAGATCTAATTCTGGGAATCGCATGATCGTGGTCAAGGAAACCGCTTGTAGCACTCAAGGTCTTGGATTTTTTTGGGGGGGAAAGGGGCTCTATTGTAAATGTTATAAATGGTACGAATTTTTCGTCTGAATGGTTTGGAGTGTTAGGGGTCAGGAATGAATTTTTCTAATAGAAAAAATCTTGACAGAGCCCATCATTTAAAGAAGCCATTTGAGAAGCTTATATAACTCTTTTGTATTAAATTTGATCATGTCAAGGTGGTTACAAATGTACAACCATTGAGAACCTCTGAGACTGTTCTAGAAACTTTCCCCTGTTAATAGATTTAATCAAATTCAAGTTATTCTGTGTTTTCTTGAGAAAAATGTGTTTGTGTTTTATTTATGAATGTATGTGAGTAGTTTTTTCTTGTTTCTGTTGCAATCTTGTATTAAAATCTTATTCAATCACACAGGCCTTAATCCTTGTGACAGTTTAGCGGCATTTGCAGTTTCGTTTCTCAGAAGAGTTTTCATCTGGGATTGGAATAAATGATTTAAAATCAATTTTCTTTCATATGTTGACATAGATTGTCTGTAAGCCTCTGGGTGTGTACCTTAGACATGATTTGAATCAGATCTTGATGCTTTTTTGGATTGTCTAGCTCGAGCCTTCATGTTATAGAATCTCAAAGATTGTGTGAAAAAGAACTAATATAGGCCTTCATTGAAGCACATATTCTAGTTAAATAAACATTTTATCTATTTCTGTGGCATTTTATTGGTTTTAACCTTCGATTTTTGTAAAATTCCTCAAGGGATCTGGTGAATCAAGTTCATCCTTACCCCACCTCCCCACCAAGAATTTATTCAAAAACAACCAATCCTACCTGTACTACCCCTGCTTGTCCTGTGTCCATAAAAAATTCATAATCTCTGTCACCAAAACATGCAGAAGCAATTAGGGTCCCAAGTGTCCTTTAGTAACCTTTGCCTTGTGAAAAATATCTCCATGATCTAAAAGTGACAACTCGTGAGAGTTAAATTTGGTGTGTTGATCATATTTTCCCAAGGTCTTCTCTATAAAATTTATGCAAAAGAAGGATTTATCATTGTTCTTCAATAACATAGGTTACAAAAATAGGTTCTCTTACCTTGGTTGAAAGGCACAACCTAAAATAGTTAGGATCTAGTAATCCTACATCCTTGTAGCCATATAGGTAGCTACCCACTCCTTTCGAAACCTGAAGGGTGCTAGAGAAGTTGAAGGTACAGTTGCTTCCCTGGCTACTGTACTGGACAGTACATCGAGTTTGGGCAGTTGCATATGAGCTAGAGCTACTGAGTGTCACTATATAAGATCCGTGATGTTTTCTCGGTCTTTGAAGGAGATTAAAAATTTGGGTATTCAGACAACCTAGTTGTAACATTTAAATAGTTATGTCTATCACCAGATGAGTAGGGGAAGTTATTAGATCACAATCTCTAGAATTGACTTTGATTGTAAACGCAGTAGAAAAGATGTGCCTAATTCGAGATAAGGTCACGAAGGCTCATCATTGAGTTTTTACAAAAGATTCGAATGTGGGAAGGGAATGTTTCTGTGAGGATTTTACTTGGGACGAAATGATCAATAAATTTTAGCCAAGGATACTAATCATGCAGGTTTTCTATGAGGACATCAAATACTTGGGGACATTTGAGTTTTGGTTACGTTGTCCACACTTCGTCGATACGACAAAGGCCTTAGGGATAATTTGAGTCCAAGCCTTTGTCATACCCAAAGGGATACAGATAAATGGCAACATTTTTTGGTAGGAATAACAAATAGAGCACCTTGTCAAACATAGTACACGTTGGCATAAGGAAAAACTTGACTTGGTGCATACCAATTTTTGCAGACCAATGAGACCTATCCACTATGGGTTTCATCATTTCATGCTCTTTATTGATGATTTTTCAAGAAAAAATGTGGATATCATTGTCTTTCTACAGGAATACCAAGGTTTTTTTGACCAACTACCCAAGAATGTTCAACTTCCCTTGGAGATTGCAACTTGTTCTGTTAGGAGGGTTTAAAGAAACTGGCCATTTTTCAAATCGGAGGGTTGGAGAATCATCTTCTACATTTGTACATGTTAGTTCCTAAGTTTGATAGTTTTTTGAACATATAAGGTAATTCGTCACCAGATATGGCTTCTCCTTAGACAGTTTTTCAACAAAATGGTGTTTTTGAAAGGAAAAATTGTACTATCATGGATATGGCAACGATGTATGATTGTTTGATATGGATTTATCAAAAACAGTTTTAGCCCAAAATAAGTTCTTTATAATAATAGCAATGTATCTTACTAAATTTTCAAGAGTTCCCACTGCAGCTCTTGAGGGAGTTATTACACTTTCATGAAGAATCTAATACCCTAAATTGAGTCAACAATTTGCAAAGATCTAATCCGATCATTTGATATGACCGATCTCGAAGATTTTACATTATTGTCTGTGTTATTTGAAGTGGTATCCCAAAAGAGATATTTCATATCTTTTTGTCATAAATATGGAATACTCCAAGACAACACTCGAGTTAAATTTCAATATGACCTACCTCTAGGTGGAGACAAAATGGGAGCTTTGGAACAGGGGTATGAACACCCATAAAATCATAAAGGATAAAGGAATTTTTTCAGATATAGTCAGTTACTTTAACTGCCCTAGGCCGGATATCACATGCATACAAAATGTGGAAATCATAGATAAGAATACAAGTGAACTTCTCATTGAAGAATGCCTACAAAGAGATGTGTTTTGGATGGACAACATAGGAATTGCATGCTATGCACAAAATGAATATTTATTGAAAAGGCTTTAAAAAATTTCAAGAAAATTAATTGGCACATAAATAATCCTATCTATCTAATAACGGTATTACAATGATTTATATTTAACAAAGTTTAGGATTTTAAATCAATATTATGGGATATGGACCCATAAAATATGGGGTTTAGAGCCAACTTGTTTAAAAGTCTACCACATATTAAATATTAATTTAGTAGGGTGGACAATGTTAAAGATTGTACACTTGACTTTCACATTCAAAAATTAAATTCAATGAACAATCAATTATCCATAGAAGTTCATTAGCTCCAATATGAGTATTATCCACTGTATTCATGAGATACCTATTATTCATATTACACCAAACCCCACAAGTTTGAGAGTGCTATTATGAATTTCATTCGTGAAGATCTCAACATAGTTAATACAAGGCTACATTTTATTATCCAAATTCATTGAAGATGTCTATTACATCATATTGTGTCATTCAAATTTCAGGGTTTTACACAATCCATCTCTAGTTCAATCTATGCATCCTTTTGCAAGGATTGGACCTTGTTCAGGAATCAAAATAGACTATATTATCACCCACTATAACCAAATGTAATAATTTATATATTAATTTAATATAAACAAGTATAAGGTATAAGGATTCCATCCTCAACAACTAAGGTCAAACAAAGTGATCCATAATTTGTAATTAGAGAATCCACAATTTTTTTGTAGATCACAATGTAACACAACATCTATATTCACCTTCATATCTCGGATGATTTTCACATAGTGGCAATATTGTGGGCAGTTAGTGGCAATATGTTATTTCTGCATATTTGCTTCAGTTTTACGTAGGAGATTTGTTTCACATCCATATTGATGGATGAGAGATATGAAAACTAGGATAATATCTGGATTGGGATATTGCAGGCATCTCTCATTTTTATGTAATGCTTGACATTTTACTATGTAATATATTATACAGATTCATCGTCATTGTACTTCTAAGTGTAAATCTTCTAGATGTCAAGCATAATATGTTTTCAAGGTATTCATGTGGAGAGTTAAAAAGTACTCTCCAAACTCGAACATTTGAGGCTTTCAAGACTCATCTTAAGAGGCTTGTCTTGACAAGCTGAATGCTTCTCCAGACACATTTTAATTTCACCTAAGAAACAAGGAGACCTATGAAAAAAAAAGAGAGGAAGAAAGAAACGAGATGAGACAAAAATTATGTTGATTCGTATGGTAAAAGGTGAATACAAAAATTTGACAAGTTCTACATATCCAACATGATAAAATTTTAAACTTCTATCGTCTTAAATAGGTGTGCGTAAGAGTTTCTTGTGTGTAAAAGGTTTTTCTATGATGACTTAACCACCTAATTACTAAGCCTTGGATTTGATTTTTACTTATGGGATGTGGAGTTGAGAAGAAGTGATGTGTTATCCTACATGGTGCCACCTCACCTTCCTCTTCTCATTAGTTGGCTATTTACTTCATGACCCATTTTCTATGTTGGGGGTTACTCAATTTAGATTTGGAACACTTATTATTATGTGGGATACTCACTATTAGAGAATTTTTTATATTTCCTTGGGAAGTCAATTCTTTGGTTTTGGATGAGGGAAAATCTTGTTGAATAGTTTTGATAAGATTTTGATGCAAGGTAGGGCCTTTTCCTGTTCTTGATTTTGGTAATTAAATTTTTTTAATGTAATTCTGTATAAAGAAAATGGTTATATGGTTTGTGATTTACATGATTTGGGTTGGGTATACGCAATGGCCTTCAATTAAAATGGTGAAAGGAGATCGGATTATTTGGGACCATTTTGGGAGGGAAAAGGAATTTGATGTGTACATAGTGGTTTTTTGGAGTGTGAGCTGAGAGTTCCAGATTTTAGGGGAGATCAAAAAGGTAAACTCTGCTATACTTTGTGTTTTAATCACTACAGGAAGGAAACCCAGGGATATCATTGAGAAGTTGTTGTGTATTTCGAGGCATGTTGGGTGGAACTGAGTTAAAAGGATATGGTATACTATTGTTATTATGTCTCCCTTGGCTTAAATCTAGTAAGCCTAATGTGTTGAAATGTATGCATTGTCCTTCTTTGGTGATTTTTGTGTTGAATGTCATTTCTTGGAATATTGGAATTTGTGTTGTAATGTGGAAGTAAATTATGTAAATTGTCCATTGGATATGCACAACACTGATATTATTCTGGAGTCTTTAATATTATTGGAGCTCAAAGACCACTTGAGGAGGAATGTTTCTCCTTCTCATTGGATTATTGGTTGGGATGTGATTTTTTCCTAACATGCACCTCTTTGGGTTTTGTGATTGAAGAAGGCCTTCAAAAGTTATGGAGTTAAAGATCAGAGGAGTGTATCCTTATTTGGAGTCAAATGTAGGACTAGACTCCATAACGTATTGCAACCATCTTCGCAGTTTATTGTCAAAGTGAAAATTTCAGATACATGTATTGTACATGGATCAATTCTATAATAGAAAAGTGTTTATTGTTATCTAGTTATGTTTGAAATGGTTGGAAAGAAGGATTGAAGGTATGTATGTTTACACATGGGAAATGTGAAATCTTTCAAAAATAAAAATGGAACCATAAGATTGTTTTTGTCTCATGGCTTTGGTGAAATGGTGTTGTTGGATATTCAGGAGATTATATGTCAAGTTATAATTTATTTTCCTTCTTGGAAACTTGTAAGCATATACATTTGGTAGGTATGTATGAAAAATGTGGAAGAGACACATGAGGCATTTTGCATAGTAAAAGTTAGTATGTTTGAGTGTAGGAAAGTTATATTCACATCAATGTTATATGCATAGTTATAAACAAATAATTATATACTTAGCATCATTAAATCAAGAATTGGATTTGCTTCTCCATAATACCGAGCTTGCAATTATTATTTTAATAAAGATATATAAAAATAGAGTTATTAGATCCTACCATTTACTCTACATATTATTAATTTTACAACTATACAAGTACTTGTATTGAGTAAAGTTGTTATCTAAACCTTATTGCATAGATAAAAAACATTTTAAATGAATGTACAATTAAGAATATACTATAAGATGCAAGACCATTATAATTATATATAGTTATAATAAATTCTATAGTATAAGGAAGGATTTATAGGAGACTTAGATAACTATTACAATTATGATATATAGTAGTGATTATGGGGCATATATGACTGATATATACAATATACTATAATACAAGGTAATTACTCGTTATTTTATTATATATGGATACTCGTGATATATATATATATATGAGGCACCCCACCGAAATTCTAGGGGTGCCTTAAAACTGAATAGATTATATTCTAGTGTGCAAAAGTTCGAATAAAACAAATGTTTATTGAAAAATAGTCATTTTTGTTTGTGTCACAAGGGCTTCGCAGTTGATTCCTGTTGGTATGCCCAATATTCACTCCTTAATCGTTGAAGGTACTTATAAGGTATGTAAGAAAGAGATTCAGCTTACACATACCCACAAACCACATCAAAATGTAAAAAGGAAAAATGCAGAATGGGGAGATACCACTCCCACCCCTGATAATCAAAACTATCCCAATAAAGTGAACTTACACACACATTGAATGTTTCACTACATCTCAAACATACATGTAGTTGTGTGTGTGTGTGTGTGTGTGTGTGTAGAAATGATGCCCCTTTGTGCAAGTTGCACAAATGATAGCCAGTTATAGCTAGAATGTAGCAATTAATATATGTGTGGGTGGAATAGAATTGAATTTCCCCTTCCTATAATTGTGTATGCAGAGTATGCACACCCTTGTCCACTTACAATGGATGCTAGATGAATGCCTTTTGAGTGTTTTTAGTGCCTTTGGAATGCAAGATCTTGGGTGATGATAGTAATGCTTAGTGCTGTAGTCCCTCATTTTGAACACATAAATATGTATTTATATGATTCCCTTGTTGGAATTTTGTAATTGATAACTAGAAGGCTGATTTTTAAGTGAAAAAATATGCCCAAAAGATAAAAGAGACCCCAAAAGGAGTGAGTAAGGAAAGAAAGGGGTTAGAGGTGCCTAATAGAGACAAGATTGCACCTGTGAACGTCATGTTTTCTTGGTTGGGTTCTAGTGTTTGAAGCCATAGAATATAAATAAGTAAAGTTATGAATGGGTTGCAGGGTGCATAAGACCCAAAGACAAAAGCAAGATATAAATAAAAGAGGCAAAATATAGTTTTCAACAACTAGTTTTCTTGCTTAGGAATCATATAAATGATGAGTATAATTTTAGGACTTAGAAATGTACACAAGAGCATGATTTTGTGTCTACATTTTTCCCTCCCACTTTATATTATGGAGTGAATAATCGATAACATAAAGTAGTTAGAAGATGCATACCTTGTAATCTTATAGAGAGTGTGACTCGAATAGCATGACAAAGGTGGACAAGTGAAGCATGTGGAGACTAGGAAAGGAAAGGTTACCAGTAGGGGGAGAACCATATGCGTATCTTGTACCTATTGTTGTGCTACTATAACCTGATGTTTGGTTGAGTCAAGTTACTCCTTATTACGCATTAATGACAAACCTGATAAAAGAGAGAATGAAATCAGTATTCAAAATCATGTATATGAAAAATACGAGTAAAAACATGTAGCATAAGTATGTAAAATTATTGCAAAAAGGAAAGTGTGCACCTTGATATGCATAAGAGAGTACAAGGATAGAAGATTTGTATCCTGAAAATGCTGTGGAGAGTGATTTCTAACTTGGGGTAATGTCATGCCAAGAGATATTTTTTGGGGAGATATCACGCCAATGGCAGTGATTTTTTTGGGCGATCTCACACCATTGAGTAATTTGTTGGGGAGAGAGGTCTCACAGTAATGAGAACTCTCCTTTCAGAGAGATCTTCCTAATGAAGCTACTCTCCTATCCATGACTGGTACATCCTAATTTAGTTCCAATTGTCTATGAATTAGTTCTAAATTGTTTAGATTCCAATTTGTTGTTTCTGATTGAAGGAGATAGAATACATTCTGTAATTGGAGGCCAAGTCCCTACTAACTTTAGAACTTTCTACTGAAGAATTGTTATAGAACTATGCTGATACTGAGAAATTTCTTGTATCTACCCCTAGTACATTAGTGACTTAGGGAAGGACACAAGTTCCTAGGAACTACTGTCTGATTCTGGGGTGATGGGTGTCTGTTGTGTGATTTTGGCTAAAGTATGATTCTGTGTCATTCTAGTGACTGTATGTGCCTATGTTGATTTCAGTGTACTGTGCTGATATGAAATGTAGCTCTGAGAAATGCTGTTAGGGGTGATTTTTTTTACCGAAAGTTATGTCCCCCCCCTCATATTGAGGTTGCATACGCTGATAATAGGAGAATACAACCCAAAGGAGAGGACATGATGCTGATATGAAGTGTATAGCTACATGGGGTAGGGAGGATGTGCATGGTAGAAAACCGAGGGAACATGCAAACAATGTGGGACTAGTAACAAGTAAGTTTAGTATAAAAATCTACCATGCAATGGAAGACAATGTAAAAATTAAGTATGAAGACAGGATATACCATGAAAAGTGGGTGTTTCATACATTAGAACATTTCTCAAAATGTCACAAGAACAATCAGGGATGTTAGCATGGCCAAAAGCACACAATGATCAAACAAGGCATAGGGCATATCCCTATAAACAATATCATACAATGGAAAACAATGGACAAGCAAAGTAGTGATTAGATAACCATGGTTAGTATCTAGTCTTGTAAGGTAAATTTTTACACATGAATCACCCGTTGGTCATGTTAGAAAGATATAGGAGTATTGTCATAACAGTGTATGATATCAATGCTAAAAGTAAAGTAACTAGTAATGAGAAGTAGTGAAACGATGAAGTGATAGAACATGTATAATGTAGAATGTGAAAGTAGTACGAAGGTAGACGCCCCTAGGAACCTCGGCAGGATTGGTTAAAGATATTGTTTTGAGCATCATTGCATGCGTGTAAGGAAACCTGTAAGAGATCTACATTCACCTACAATAAGTACCAAAGTGAACCCGCATATTTATATAGAAAGATAATGTCATACTGAATATTCTGTCTAACATGGAAAACAAAGTGTCAACATGTAACTAGAATTTTCCTACCAGAGGTTAGATGTAGCCAAGATGTGAAAATGCAATGTATGAGTCAAATGCGAATGTGATATACAAAGATGTAAAGATGATAGGAGACAGCATGCCCCCCATAGTAGAATATGAATGAGATGAGGTTCATTTATAAAATTTTGGGCTTATTTCAGTTAAGAACGAACCATAGAACAAGAGTGTGTCATCGAGAAATAGCGTATGATATTGTAAATGCTAGAAATATGTATGATGAAGCATGGAGCATGAAGAGTGTTAATTGTTTGTGAGGTTCAGTTTTAGAATTATACCCTCATTACGTTCGAGTACAAACCATGGAACTCGAGTGCATCCATAGGGGTAATGACAATACTAATATGTGTATCAAACTATGTGGGAATTATTGAGAAAGATATAGACATGTCAAATCACTTAGACGTAATATGTAGTAGAGGCATGATAAACAACTGATGAATATTCGGAGGGGGGAAGAAAGCATTATGCCCCCCAAGTGCGTGAGGTATAGAAGGATATCTAATAATAGTAAATGGAAAGGGGCCATCCACCTGATATACGAGGACCCAAATGAATGTGACGATGCTCTAAGATCGATGGTGTGTAATAGGAAAGATGTGCACGTGAAGGAGACCTATGTGATGAAGGAGTGTGCATGTGAAGGACATCTATGTGGTCAAGGAGGTGGTGAGAACCTATGTGAAGGAGATTCCTGAGTAGGGCATCTTAATATGACGAGGTAGACTATTAGACCGATGAGGATGACAAGGTTCGTGAAGTAGGTCATGTGCAAATAGGAGAATCTAGGTGCAAAGTGTGCTTTAGAATTGAGAAGCATAATAATCCTACGTATGTTATGACTGGTTTATAGATTTCATCAAGAGGAGGCATGAGGAAATGTTGTACATGGTGGAACTCCTTATAGAGTGACAACTTGTTTATTGTGAATGAGATTGAGGCACAAATGATTCACTGAAGGGTTTTTCTTTGGTAGAGCAGAGCCAAGTGAGACCTAAGAGTATGTCATAACCTTTGATTGAAGGTGCCACAATAAATAACACAAGAATGGTAAGAGGCCTAAATGTAATAGGAAGCTGGATATAAACAAATGAGTTAAGAACTGGAAAAGATATATTATATAGTGGACATTTGATATCTAGGAGGAGTGCAAGAGAGCACACACTGATACGAGCCAATGGATAGATCATAATATTGTTAAAAAATATAGGAACTAGTATAAGCATTGATATGCAATGAATCAAAAGTAAATGTAGCATGATAATCATGATTCAAGAATGTTGATGAAGGAGGAGGCACAACATGATATGTATGATTTGACATAAGAATCAATAGTTTTATTTTCATGCTTAGGAAAAGGGTCATTAAATATTTTTTAATTTTTTCTTATGATTGACCATATTAGAAGTAGAGGGCTCTGGGTATCTCAATTACATTATTATCGATGAGATTTTGAATAATATTGTTTAAGATTGAAACAACGATTAATAGAGTGCCCAATGCATTGGTGATAGCCATAATTGGGCAAGAAGGATCAAGATTGAGTTGTGGAGGAAGAGTGATAAGATTACTTTCAATAAGTTACATCAATAAAAACTACGATGCATATGATAGCTTGGTAAAATTATGCTTATGAGGTTTTAATTGATGTTTATCTAGTGTGGAAACAACATTAATAGTGGCCTTTGCTTTATTAGTCTTAGGAGATGGCTTGAAAGTAGATTTACCTTGAAACTGATTAAAATATGAGGATGAAGCATTGTCAAAATATTTCAATTTTCCCATAGAATTTTTTTTTATTTCTCATAATTTAAGTATATGGCATATTTTAATCGAAAAGAGGGAGAGGTCTAAAAGATAAACACTCTTTTGTAGTGAAGGTAAGAGAATTTGAACAAAAAATATCTTACAATTCAGAATTAACAAACACATTGGTCATCTTAGCAAGGTTGCTCTTATAATGCAAAACATAGTTAGCTAAACACTCGTTAGATCCTTGTTTGATTTGAAAATTTTGAGAAGATGATAATTTGGTTTCAATATTGATAGAGAAATGTGTAAGGAAAGCATTGAATAAGTGTGTGAAAGAATTTACCGAATGAACAGGTAGATCATAGAACCAACACATGGCGTAATCTTGCAAACTTCTATGAAATAACTTAGCTAGTAGTGTATGATCATCCACATAATAAAGAAATGCCACATGAAAATATTTAAGATTCTCTTGAGGATCACTATGGCCATTGAAGGTGGGAAACTTAGGTGTAATGAAGTTGGGAGGAAATGGATAAGCTGAAACGGTAGGTGAAAAAGGGGTGTGAAGGAGCAATGAGGAATAAAGAGATGGAGAGGAGTGGGAAGTAGTTTGTTGTAATTTATGGATTTGATTTTGCATATCTTGGTATAAAGAATCTAGGTCATGATTTCCATAAGAAGAATCAGGTTGTCTATTAGAAGTATTCAGATGAATGGGGGGAACAATAGTTGTAGCAATGGAAGTAAGAATGTTAAGGGGTTGAGTGGAGGCCATGATAGCTGAGGAGGAACCTACAAGATGGCACAGGAAGGAAGACATCTCAAGAGTTTCTTAGTAGTACACGTAAAGCACTTAAGAACACGTGGAATATGGAGAGGGTTTGTATGCAATGCTTGATGGAAACTAGTAATCTTATCTAGTTGTTCATGATCAACGTTAGTGTCCTCATCATGCATGATTTTTCACTATCAAAGGTTTCAATATTTTCAAGAGGAACATTCTTTGAGTTAGCAAAAGGATTATTAGATTCATCCATTGGTTTATAAACCCTATGGGTAGATGGAGGAAGCTCAATGGGCTCCAAAGAACCAAATCAACCAATACCAGTGATGAGAATAATAAGGATGGATTCGAGCAGATGAAGTTAACCAAAAGCTTGAATAAAAAATGGAATTAAATCATAATTACAGAGTAACTAATGTGCTAAATGATGTATAATTTCTAATATATAATAAGACACAAGCAAAATAAACATGTATGAGTACAAAACCCTAAGATAAAAAAGGGAGATAAGGAGAGTTAGCTTGATTTTTTAATTAACAAGAAGTGATCTAGGTAGGTGCGAGTGATGTACAAACTATAAAATGGATATTCACTAGTCACTGTAAAATTTGGAACTCACGAACTGAGCCGGAAATGGGAACCCATGAAAGGAAAGGGGCACATGGGAGTTGCAGACTGCTTCTAGGAGTCAGAGACTATTAAAGAGCTTAGAATATAATTTTTGTTGTGTCACAAGGGCTTTGCTGTTGATTCATGTTGGTCACCTAATATTCACTCCTTGATCATCGAAGTTACCTATAACCTGCAAGAAAGAGATTCACCTACACATACCAACAAACTACATCAAACCTAAAAATGAAAAATGTAGAATGTGGAGTTAGACTAACCCCAACGGTCACCTAACATAGTGAACTTATAATTAAACGATGCACTACATCTCAGAATCCATGTAGTTCTTGTGCGTGTGTGTAGAAATGATGCCCTAGGATGCCCTTGTACAAGTTTCACAAATGATAGTGGGATGTAGATAGAATGTAGAAATGTAATAGTATGTGTGGATGGAATAGAGTAGACTTCCCCTTCCTATGCTTTGTATGTAGAGTATGCAACCCTTATCTCTTTAATGGATGCTAGATGAATGCCTTTTGAGTGCTTTAATGCCTTTGGAATGCAAGCTTAGGTGATAATAGTAATGATTTGTGCTTGATCCCTCATTTTGAAAACATAACTATGTATTTATATTATTCCTTTATTTGAATTTCAAAATTGATCATTAGAAGGCTGACTTATAAGTGAAAAATATGCCCAAAAGATAAAAGAGACCCAAAAGGAGAAAGTAAGGTAATAAAGTGTTAAGGGCGCCCATGGGGGACATGAGTTCCTGGGAACTACTGTCCTGGCTAATCGCTAGCATTCGAAGCCATAAAATATAAATAAATTAAGTTTTGAATGAGTTGTAGGGTGTGTAAGACCAAAGAGAAAACAAGAAATAGAGAAAAGAGGCCAAATATAGTTGTAAACCACTAGTTTTCTCACTTAGGAACCATGTAAATGCCAGTATGATTTTAGGACCCTAGAAACGTACCCAAGTGCATGATTTTGTGTCTACAATTATCCATCAATAAGACCACAACTTGTAACAATATATATAGAAATTTTCCATTGTATGCAAACTGTACAAGAATGTGCAAGCATATATAGGGCACATTAATTATTTCACAAAATACCTCATAAAATTGGTCCCATCAAATAAAATGCTTATAAAATATGTATTATAGAGACCACCCTTAAAAAATTTTGTGACGGTTTTTAAATTAACATCACCTTGCACATGATGTCTATATTTTAGTTTTACCTTTCATGATTTTCATACAAATATCAAAATCTATATTTTCATATAATAACACATAAAATGGAGATATTGTTGAAAAAATGAAATCATATTGTATTCTAAGCATATGATAATATGTATAAGAAACATTAACTTGTCATAATATTGTGGATGCATTTATATTAAAACTCATAATCATCAATGAAACGATTTCAATAAAATGCACGATTTGATTTAACATCAAAAGTTTAAAATTCAATATAATTGTCATAATAAAAATAATATACATCATTTAAGGAGGGAAATTTCAAAAATTAAACAATACTCAATAATAGATCATTTTTCAATATTGAAGTCAGTTAATGCAACATATTTGAATACATTTATATGGGCCTCAACTCTCATATCATCCCCAATAAAAATTAATCTAAATTAAAATTAATCAAATGTATGCCTGTTGGTTGGATATTTTTTCAGGCAAAAATATGACGTTCAACCACAGTATACGGGATTAAATCCCTCCTCAAAGACAGGTGAGGAAGCCTATTTATTACTAATTTAAAACACAACAGAGATAATATGTATAATTTTCACACTATTCTAACCATTGGGGTTGGGATACAATCCCGAAATCCATATCAACACGAGATGGAGATGTTACAACTTTAGAAATGGAATGGATTAGAAAGAAAACTATTATAGATGAAACATAGTGGAAAGGGAATGAGAGGAACTTACTTTTTTTCAAGCAAACACAGATCAAGAAATACTTATACGAATTTTAGATAATGAGTGTAATATTTGAAATGATTAAAATAACCAAGAACACTAAACAAAGAATAGCTTAATATATTTGATGTAAGAAAAATATCTCAAGATAGATGAATCCCACACCAAAAAGTTTGCAAAATAACACCTATTTCTATTCCTCAATGATTAAAAAGAAAATACAAAGTTTTTCCTCTTCTTCACAATAGCTCTTAATATTCTAAAAAATCCTCCCTGAGCTTCACATGTTTCTTCAATTTGTCCTGAAGTTCATGCACCACATTCTTGGCCTTAACCATTGTAGAGCATGTATACCTTCCATAGAAATAGGGAAGGAGATGGAGGTCTTGTGCCTGCTTTGTTGGAACTTGTGAAAATCCAACAATTGTCTGACTAACTCCATAAGGATCAGTTTGTCACCTGGGAACCTGGGAAAATGGAAAGGATTACCATGGTAACCTTACCACCTAGAAGATAAGTAAATTTTTTGAATTATAAGAAGATGCAACCCCATTTTGACACTTCGGCCCATGATTCATAAGAAACCCTTCTTTTCCTCAGATCAGGATCCAACCTGTAAATGTTTTCATAGAAGAAGGAATCATTCACTCTTCTATATTGGTCTTCAGACCCTTTTATTGTCAGCTGAGGGAAGTACCGATATATGTGTTCCGTTGCTCGGTTTCCCTTTGCATCTAGCCCTGGGTAATTTCTCATGCCTGCTACTGCATAGGTGACGTATGACATCATATAGAACTTGCATGTATACAAGACTATTTTCATTTGGGAACCTATCTCGTCATTTATTAGGCTACCCCAATACATCCCTTGGTCATTCTTCTTTATGACGACCATGAACTGGTACATCCACCCTTGGAATTCTTTGGACTCTAGGAGCCCAAATAACCGACTCAATAGGGTGATGATATCACTGATTTCAAGAATAAAATCACTTCTAGGGACCGACTTGGGAAACCTAGAAACAACTGGCTTAGCCTTGATCAAGAAATTCTTGTTTACATGCTTGATGCAGTCTTCCTGATCTTTGTCCCAGGCCTTTTGTGCTGATTTAAGGTTTAAATCAACATACTCCACAAAGTTAGGCAACTTTAGGAGTTGATCAAAGTAACCTCTGTCCAATTTAACTATAGACTCTCCTGCTTGATTTCTTACTGAGCAGGAGGCTGAGTCATAGTTAGAAGCGCAGACCAGGATGAATTTAGAGCATTGAGCTGATATTGGAAATCCTGCTATAAGAGGGAGACCGCTGCCTAGCTATCGACTTCATCCAAGAATTCTAAGAAGAATCCTCAATTTTCTTCCATAAGTTCTCCATATCTATATTATTGAGCTATGTGTCCCTAAATGTCATAATTGCAGCTTATGTAAGAAGAAGATTCCATGTTCTGATATTTATACTTCATCTTTCTTGACTTATCATTAGATTGTCCGGGGTCTGACATGAGGAGTCTTAAAGAAGAAATGCCTTGATGATTTCTAGATCAATTGGGCTTGAAAGTTTGTTGAACAAGTGCACAGACCTGCCACAGTGTTCAGATTTTGAAACTTGCAAAACACCTTCAGAAACCTGACAGAATGAATTGATTGTCGGAAGTCAAGACATGCTGAGCATCAATGAAAACCCCACACACTGCGGAAGTGAGGAAGTGTTGAAAAAATAGGAAACCCTAGACACAATGGTGGAAACTAGAGGATGTCGAGCAAGTAGAAATCCCTGACACACTGTGGATCTTGATGGATGTCGAGCAGGATGTAGCCAAACCAGAAACAAGGCAAATAGAGTGAAAAGTAAAACACCCTACAAAACTCAAAACAAGTATATTGGGTTTCTCACGTGTCAGAACATGAGAAATTCCCACCTCATGATCACTTAGGAATTTTAGAATCATTTTGTAATCTACAAGTTATAACCTATAAAAAACAAGTAAATAACCTAGGGGAAAATTCAAACAAGAGCCCTCATGAAAAATAAAAGAAACAAGAAAAATAACCCAAAACCCTAAAATAGTAATGAAGAAAGAAAAGAAATGAAACCCCAAGCAAACACTTCGCAAAATAACCCAAAAAGCTTCTAAAAAAAAAGAAGAGAATAATACCTTCAACTCGCTTGAAAAATGATAAAAAAAAGGTTGGGGAAATCAATCGGGAAGCTTGATCAAGTTTGGAGGTAGAGGAAGCATCAACGAAAATCCAACGTAGTAAAAATTATTGGTAACAAACGATGTGGAAAAAATGACTATTTATAATAGCCTAACATTAATTACACCTCACTTGACATGTGTGCCAACTACCAGACAACTGGACATTAATGACATGTCATCATGATTGGAGCATCTGAAAACCCAATACAAAGGATTTGATTCAATCTGGGTTTCAGGTTTCAGGAAACATGAGACATAAAACATGATTTGGGAAAAACATGTTCCGATGCTTGGAAGTTCCGAAAACCCAACACAAAGGGTTTGATTTAATTCGGGTTTCAGGTTTCGGGAAACATGAGACATAAAACATGTTTTGGGAAAAAAATGTTCTGATGCACAGAAGTTTTGAAAACCTGACACAAAGGGGTTGATTCAATTTAGGATTCAGGTTTCGGGAAAAATGAGACATGTAACATGCATTTGGAAAAGCAATTTTGATGCTTAGAAGTTTTGAAAACCTGACACAAAGGACTTAGGTAATCAGGTTTTGGGTTTCTAGAAACATGAGACATGTAACATGCAAGAAACATGTTTTCATGCAATGAAAACCCGAGAACCTTAAAATCTCTTTCAAAGGGTACTTTTTAAGAGATTTTTCCAAAAATTCCCTATGGTTATCTCAATTTTAGCTGAAATCACTAAAATGAGATAACAACTAGCTCCAATTGGGGACTTTCTTTGAGATAACAAAGGAAGAGAGCGGACTATTGATTATGGGGGGCAGAAGCTATCTTGGTCAATGAAGAAATTACTGCTGAAGTGACCGGCCTTAGTTTGGAGGGCTACCGTTTCTTTAACAAAAGGGTCGACAGAGATGCTGAAGAGAGGAGATTTGTGGAAGGATATGAGAAGCTAATATATGTTACAACGGGCCTGCTTGTTAGCTCAATTCCTCCACCCTATGATGAGGTTACTCGCATGATGATACGGTTCATCTCCTTGGAAGGTAGGTTTGTCACTGTTCCTGCTAAACATCTTATCTTTCTTAACCACTTCCATAGGAATCGCTTGGATTGTTTTCCCCATTACTTGCTAAACTCTCTTGAACACTCCATTTTGGAGTTTTCAGAAGCATACCCAGGCGGTTCCCTTACACCAAGGGCTTATTTTGTTGCTTCATAAATGTTGTCTTCTTAAGTACCCTGGTCTCCCTTCCTCTCCTAGCTCAGTTCCCCCTCTGCCGGGCTCTGTTGCTGCCAGCCCTGTTTCTCCATCTGCCCCCCTGCCACCGCTGCAATCACCCCCCTGCTGGCTGTCCAAGCTTCTCCTTCCATTCACCCTACTGTTGCTCCCGCCACCCACCTCGCCTCTACCTCTAAAAGACCGGTTACCAGGGCCTCTAGAAAGCTTAACCTTGAGACTCTTGCTGTGGAGAAGGGGCCTCATGAAATAGAAATTGCACATGACCTTATGAATATTAGCTAGTGCCAGTCCCCGGGATGTGCATATGGAAATTTCTTTAAAAAGGTTGGATGCCTTAGAGGCTGATATGAAACTGTTGAAGGATGAGGTTAAGAACTTGGCTAAACAGAAAGGCAAGAGAAAAAAGGAGGAGGAGGGGGATTTTGATAGCAGTTAGATTGGTGTTATCTACAAGAAGCTGACCTCCTTAGAATTCCATTTAGGGAAGGTAAAAACTCGACATGATTACAACATGGCCATCTTTAGGGCGATTGAGGATTTCATTGAGCAACATGTCAAAAGTGTCTCCAACCTCAGCGGTGTTCCGACTACACTTTGGGGTAACGAAAAGGAAAGCAAAAGGACCATTGAGCAGCTGGATAATACTGATGCTACCCACATGACAACTTTGGGTATGTTCTACTCCTGGAAGAATATCAAGACCAGTATTGAAAAAGTTGCCAAGAAGTAGTTGTAGTTTACCCTTTTGTTGTTTTTTTGCGGTCTCTCTACTACTTTTTTGCAGTAATTTTGCTGTTTTGTCTCGTTTGGGTAGCTGTTTTTGGGCTACTTCGAGCTTCATTGTAACACTTGGATTTTGATCCTTTTCTCTCTGGTTCACATTCCTATTCCGGCTCTTAGGCCATATTTTGTTCTGAAGGGTATAGTCCCTTTCAAAAAACTATTTGCCAATAATAAAAAAAAACAAAGGAAGAGAGCTCATGTATCAAAAAGCTTTATCCGTTGGGTTATGGAGTTAGGAGAAGAAAAACCAAAAACAAAGAAAGAAAGAAATAAATAAAGTAAACACACAATAGAAAATAAATTATAATACAGTGAAAGAGAGCATCTTGCATTATTGATGGAACAACTTCAAATGTTGGCCACTAAAAGGTAGAGGGAATGACTCTCCATCAAGATATGATAGATAAAAACTATTTTCACCATTTAGTTGATGGATTTTGAAATGACCTTTCCATAAAGAATCAAACTTGCCATGCATCCCTTTCTGTTCCCTTCTCTTATCCCAGAGAAGTACTAGATCTCCAATTTGGAAATCACGTTGCTTTGATTTTTTATCAAATATCTTTTTGACTTTGTTCTGATGATCTGCAATGCGATCCACCACCTTGCTCCATTCTTCTTCTAGCCTGACTAGGTACATTATCCTTTTCTAAATGGAACTTTGAAAAGTTTCATCTTCAATTGCTTTAGCCAATCGTAAGGCTGGCAATTCTACATAGATAGAAATCTCAGCATCAATTCCATATAACACCTGGAATGGGGAAATTCCAATCACTCGCTTAGGAGTAATCCGATCTGCCCATAATGCATCATAAATTTTTTGTGCCATGTCCTCTGATTCTCATAAACAATCTTTCTGATTATGGTCACCAGGTTTTTGTTGCTTGATTTAGCCTAACCATTGCCTTAGGGGTAATAATCAGATGAATGAGCCAATGTGATCCCAAATCCATAGAAACATTTTGTCAACTCATGTGATGAGAAATTGGAAGCATTTTCAACAACAATCTTGTGAGGTATGCCGAATCTAACAATTATATTATCCTTGAGAAAGTTGCACACAGCTCCGAAGGTTGCCTGCTTGATTAGCGCAGCTTCCACCCACTTGGTGAAATAGTCTATGGTGGTGAGCACATAATTAAGACCGGAACTGGAGGCAAGATTCATTACTCTAATGAAATCAATTCCCCATTAGCGAAAAGGTTCTTTAATTATCACAGGCTTCAAGGGAAGAGCTGTCAGCTTAGGACGGCCAACGAAATGTTGACAAGCTTCACACTTAGCCACCCATTCACCTGAATCTTGAAAGAGAGTAGGCCAATAGTACCTAGCCCATAAGATCTTGTAAGCCATCATGGAGGAAGGGAAATTTCCTTCGCATGCTAGATTGTGGAAGGATTCTAGAAACCTTATCTGCTGAGACTTATCAACACAATGTAGGAATACACCATCAATACCCTTCTTGTATATACCATTATCCCATAGAATGTATCTTACGGACCTTAATTTAACTGTCCTCTTTTCTTTTTGGCTTAAATCCAGTGGACATTTATTCATAAGTTAAAAAGAAAGAAATATTTGCATACCATTCATTGGTTGTGCTTACAAAAAACACCATGGGAGATTTTGAAGAAGTACCCTCAGTTTCTTTGCATTTTGTCTCAGAATTGTTTTCTGCGATCAATTGGCACATGCCTCTTCCTTGTAACAACTTGGTAGGTTTGATTTCCAAGTCATAGTCTTGGACTTTGGCTATCCAGTTACCCCATTGAATACCCAACTCTTGTTGAGTCAAAATGGACTTAACTGTAGTATCAGAAACAAGAATGAGAGTGTGAGAACTCAACACATAATACCTAAAATGCTTCACTGCTCTCACCACTACATAAGCATTCTTTTCAATTTGTGACATCTTCAATTCATGTTCCTTTAGTGGACAGCTCATGAAATCAATAGGAGCTTCAATTCCTTCTTCATTCTCCTACATCAGGATGGCTGATACTGTATGAGTGGAAGCGTAGTTGTACATGATGAAATCCTTCTTGAAGTCTGGGCATACCAGAATAGGAGCATGAGCAATTGATCTTTTGACTTCTTTGAAAGAAAGCTTCCCTTTAGTGCTCCATCAAAATGGAGTCTTACCTTTCATCATCCCAAGGATATCCTTAGTTTTATCGGCAAAGTCAGGTACAAATATTCTTAGGAAATTGACCTTTCCGAAAAAGGAATGTACCCTAGTTTTACTCATAGGTAGGGTAAGGCTTTGGATGGCCTTCACCCACTCTGGGTCGATCTTGGTTCCTTCTTTAATCACGATATAACCCAACAAATTACCTTCTGTTACTCCGAACATGGAATTTGTATGATTTAATGAAATCCCATGACACCTGAATCTTAAGAGTATCTGCTCCAGGTGATCATAATGATCACTTCGCTTCTTAGAGAAGACCATCAAGTCATCCAAATATACAACTATGACTTTTCTCATCAAATCTCTGAAAGCTAAGTCCATAGCTCTTTGAAACATGGCTCTAACGTTAATCAAACCAAAAGGCATCCTCTTGTAAGAAAAGGTCCCCCATGGGGTGGTGAATGTTGTTTTATGTTGATCCTCAGTGGCCACCTTGACCTGATTATACCTTGAAAATCCATCAAGCATGGATAACATTTCTGATCTAGTGACAGTCTACAACACTTGATCCATGATAGGCAATGGGAAAACTTTTAATGAAGACTGATTAAGGTTCCGAAAATCAACACAAATCTGAATCTCACCATTCTTCTTTTTGACAGGGACGATCTTAGCAACCCAGGTAGAATGATGGATTGGGAGGATAATCCTTGCATCTAACATCTTTTGAATTTCTGCAAGGATAGTCCCTGAGATCTTTGGATTTTAATGCCTTTGTTTCTTCCTGTAAGATTTGACATTAGACTTCAAAGGGATACTATGTTGCACATCCTTGGGATTGAAAGACTTCAGATCTGCATATGACCATGCTAGGATGTCCATATATCTCTTCAGGAGTGAAGTGAATCTTCCTTTCTCCTCTAGAGAACAACAATTTCTGATGTTTACCATCTATGGTTGATTAGAAGAGCCCATATTAACTTGATCTACCTCCGACGAGGAAGCACCTTTAGCTTCCCTTTTATCCTGGATAAAATGGGCATGCTTGTCAAATAGACCTTCCAGAGAAATTAATCCTTTTAGAATATTGTTAGCTTTGAGCTAGATGAATTCACCATCAATCTCTTGATATGAATTAGAGACTAACTCACGAAAAGATGATTCTGATCCTTCAAAATAAAGCTTGCTAAAATTATCAGCTTTCTCAAGAAAATACAATACCTGTTGATCATCATTGAACACTTGACAATGTGCTGAATTATCTGGAACACTCAAACGATATACAATCTCAATGGTATATGTGTCCTATTTGAACTTTGGGTGAGGAAGGAGGAGAGATGTAGACACAGCTAAAGAATCAGCTTTATCGTTGTAATCTCTCAAAACTTCCTTAATGGAAAAAGCATCAAAGCATTCTATGTTGTCCCACACCTTGTTCCTGTAATGCCTTAGGCGATCATTTTCTACTCGATAGATCCATTTTACTTGATTTACAATCAACTCAGCATCTCCTTGCACTTTAGGATTTTGGATCCCCTTTTTCCTTTCCATTTCTAATCCTAATAAAAAGGCTTCATATTCAGTCGTGTTATTAGTATTGTCAAACTACATTTTGAAGGAGAAGGGAAAGATCTCGAAATCTGGAGATATAAGAACCACACCAGCACCTGATCCAGTAGTTGAACAACTACTATCAAACTTGAGGGTCTAAATAGCATTAGGATATTCTTCCTTGATTTCTACAGAAGGCACCTCCAATGTCATGAAATAATTTCCCAAGATTGCATCTTCGAAGAGAATTTGAGCTTTGGGGTCATCTGATTTAGTGACCAAGTACTTCGCTTGTGCTTCAGGGTGGAGGACATGAGGAACTCCATTCACTGGAATTTTAGCTTTGGTCCAGTCCATATTGATTTCTCCCCCGACATCTTTGATAAAACCTCTTCCTAAGAGAATACCATAAGCAGCTGGGATATCAACAACCGGGATAGTCATTTTTACTCTCTTTTATGGGAATGTGACAAATACAAATTGTGCATCCTTGATTTGGCCAATCAAGGGGACTTGTTTGGTTTCCATGGAGTAACACTGCCCATAAGATTTAGTCAAGGTAATTCCAAGGGCATGGGATACTTTTATGGGCATCACGTTATCAGAGGCTCCTGAGTCAATTATGCAATTGTTGAGTTTAAACCCATTTGTAAGTAAGGATAAATAAAACAGTTCAATCTTTCTCGAAGAAGAAACATAGGTAATATTATTCTGAGGCAAAGGCTAGGTGGGATTAGGAAACATGCCTTTTGGAGATGAAGGGATAACAACCTTCCTTCTAATGAATTTGGAAAGTTTCTCAAATTGCTCAGGATTTGATTGGAGGTACTCGGCTTCTGACATTTGGATTTTAGTTTTCTTTACATGATCAATAATGTCGAAAGCGGTATATGAAGGAATGATGGTGGGCTCAGTTCTGGTTACACTGGTCTGAGCCGAGGTACTGGTCTTGGGGGCAGAAGAAAGAGATTTATAAGAAGAGGTTACCTTTTTAGTTGTCTCCTTTTCAGTTTGTGCTGAGATAGGAGATCCTCTTTTAGCCATAACCACGAGAGCTTCTTTACCCTTCTCCTTAGAGCCTTTAACCAGTTTTCTGGGGTTCTGAGATTGAGCTCGAGTGAAAACTACAAATGACTGACCATCATGCTCACATTGTTATTCCTCTTATTCCAAGTACCCAATGTTGGAGTCACCAGTTGAATCGTCAAAAGACTCATTAGCATATCCTGAAGCTTCAAAAGCTTTGTGAGAATCTTGATCTTCTGGTTCTTCATCTTCCTCAATTATTTCCATTGTTGCGTTGATAGGAGGAGCTTCAATGGCTAGCCTTGTTGGAGCAACAATCAACTAATTCCTATCTCTTATGGGAGTTCCATTGGTATTATTGAAATTTCATCTAGGAATATCCCGGTAAGGAATGTTGGTCACTTGTTGAGACATTTGCTTCTTCAAAGTGATCAAGTCATTGGCCATCTTTTGAATCATAGGGTCAGTAGTACTTTGAGAAGAAATCTGATTTTTGGGCTTAGATGACTCTCTTCTGATGTTTCCAGCTAGAATGAGATCATCTTCTATTTCAGTGGTTGTAGCTTGAGCAGTAGCTAAATCAGGGATAACAGATCTTCTTAATAAGAAGCTCACATCAGGGGGCTGAGTGTTGATGAAGAAACACTTTTGATTTTCAAGAGTGGGAATGACTATCACTAGAATCTTCCAAATCAGTTTGTTAAATTTTTCAATGAAGTCTTGCATGGGTTCATGAGACTCCTTCATATGTGTAAGTTTTGCTAATAAGTCATGAGAATATTTAGCTGGTTTGAACCTTGCTTCAAATATGGATCTCATGGTAGCCTAGTTGGTAATGCATGCATTTGGAAGATGGTAGAACCATTCTGCTGCCACACCCTGCAACATTTCAATGAAAAGTTGAATAGAGACATCTTCATGAGCCACCCCAAGGACACCACATGCGAAAAATAATGAAGAAATGTGTTCATCAGGGTGCTACTTCCCATCTCCATTGAACTTAGGAATATTCTTACGAGATCCATGTGGTAAGATCATGCAATAGAGGAGTTAGGGAAAGAGGACCAATAGCCGTACCCCAAGGCACAGGTTGTGCTGCCATTATTTTAAATGAAGTGCACACAGGAATCTGAGTATCAGACAAGAATAATGCACGATAGGTTGCAGAAGCTTCTTGTTCTTGAGGAAGCCGAGTTCTTTAGATAGGTGAAGAACTTCTTGCTCGACTAGATACAACACTGTTGGGGGAAAGTCTGAAATTGTGTTTTTGAAGCAGATCAAAGAATGGATCAGTTTCACCCCTGGCTTGGCTTGACCAAGTGAAGATTTTTCTGGCCAGCTTGAACCGGAAAATGGATCTACTGAAAAATAAGGAAAATACGGAGTCGCCAGACACCAATAGGATAAGCTTAGTCTTATCAATCTGTATTCCCCAGCGGAGTCGCCAAAAAACTGTTGGTTGGATATTTTATCAGGCCAAAATATGAGGTTCAACCATAGTATACAGGATTAAATCCCTCCTCAAAGACAGGTGAGGCAACATGTTTATTACTAGTCTAAAACACATCATAGATAATATATACAATTTTCACACTATTCTAACCATTGGGGTTGGGATACAATCCCAAAATCCATATCAACATGAGATGGAGATGTTACAGCTTTAGAAATGGAATGGATTAGAAAGAAAACTATTATAGATGAAACATAGCGGAAAGGGAATGAGAGGAATGTACTTTCTTTCAAGAAAACACAAATCAAGAAATACTTAAACGAGTTTTAGATAATGAGTGTAATTGAAACGATTAAAATAATCAAGAACACTAAACAAAAAATAGCTTAAGATCTTGGACGTAAGAACAATATCTCAAGATAGATGAATCCCACACCACAAAGTTTGCAAAATAACACCTATTTATATTCCTCAATGATTAAAAAGAAAATACAAATTTTTTCTTCTTCTTCACAATAGCTCTTAATATTCTAAAAAATCCTCCCTTGAGCTTCATATGTTTCTTCAATTTGTCTTGAAGCTCATGCACCATGTTCTTGGCCTTAACCACCGTAGAGCATGTATACCTTCCAATAGAAATAGGGAAGGAGATGGCGGCCTTATGCCTTCTTTGTTGGAGCTTGTGAAAATACAACAATTGTCTGACTAACTCCATGAGGATCGGTTTGTCACCTGGGAAACTGGGTAAATGGAAAGGATTACCATGGAACCTTACCACCCAAAGATAAGTAAACTTCTTGAATTGCAAGAAGATGCAACCTCCATTTTGACACTTCAGCCCATGATTCATTAGAAATGTTTCTCTTCCTTAGATCAAGGATCCAACCTACAAATGTTTTCATAGAAGAAGACGTCATTCATTCTTCTATATTGGTCTTCAGACCCTTTTATTGTCTATTGAGGGAAGTACTGATATATGTGTTCCGTTGCTCAATTCCCCTTTACATCTAGCCCTGGGTAATTTCTCATGTCTGTTGCTACATAGGTGATGTATGACATCATATAGAACTTACCGGTAGACAAGACTATTTTCATTTGGGAATGTATCTCGTCACTCATTAGGCTACCCCAATCAATCCATTGGTCATTCTTCTTTATGATGACCATGAACTGGTACATCCACCCTTGGAATTCTTTTGACTCTGGGAGTTCAAATAACTGACTCAGCAGGGTGATGATATCACTGATTTCAAGAATAAAATCACTTCTAGGGACCTACTTGCAAAACCAAGAAATAGCTAGCTTAGCCTTGATCAAGAACTTCTTGTTTACATGCTTGATGCAGTCTTCCTAATCTTTGTCCTAGGCCTTTTTGTGCTGATTTAAGGTCTAAATCAACATACTCCACAAAGTCAGGAAACCTTAGGAGTTGATCAAAGTAACCTCTGTCCAATTTCACTATAGACTCTCCTGCTTGATTTCTTCCTAAGCAGGAGGATGAGTCATAGTTGGAAGCACAGGCTAGGATGAATTTAGGGCATTGAGCTGATATTGGAAATCCTACTGCAAGAGGGAGACCGCTACCTACTATTGACTTCATCCAAGAATTTTGAGAAGAATCATCAATTCTCTTCTAGAAGTCCTCCATATCTATATTACCGAGCTCTGTGTCCCGAATGTCATAATTGCAGCCTATGTAAGAAGAATATTCCATCTTCTGATATTTATACTTCATATTTCCTGATTTATCCTTAGATTTTCTAGGGTCTGACATGAGGAGTCTCGAAGAAGAAATTCCTTGATGATTTTTGGAAGAGTAATCAGTCTTGAAAGTTTGTTGAATAGATGTGCATACCCGCCACATTGTTCAGATTTTGAAACTTGCAAAACACCTTCGAAAACTTGACAGAATGAAGTGTATGTTGGAAGTCATGACATTCTAAGCATCAATGAAAACCCGACACACTGCGGAAGTGCCAGAAAAGTAGGAAACCCCGACACAATGGCAGAAACTAGAGGATTTCAAGCAAGTAGAACTCCCCGACCCACTGCGGATCTTGATGGATATCGAGCAAGTAGCCAAACCAGAAACAAGCCAAAAAGTGTGAAATGTAAAACACCTTGTAAAACCCAAAACAAGTATATTGGGTTTCTGACATGTCAGAACATGAGAAATTCCCACCTCATTATCACTTAGGAATTTTAGAATCATTTTGAAATCTACAAGTTACAACCTATGAAAAACAAGTAAATAATCTAGGGGAAAAATTCAAATAGGATCCCTCATGAAAAAGACAAGAAACAAGAAAAACAACCCAAAACCCTAAAACAATAATGAAGAAAGAAAAGAAATGGAAACCTCAAGAAAACACTTTGCAAAATAACCCAAAAAGATTCTAAAAAGAAAGAAGAGCATAATACCTTCAACTTGCTTGAAAAATGATAAAAAATGGCTGGCGAAATCAATCGGGAAGCTCGATCGGGTTTGGAGGTAGAGGAAGCATCAACGGAAATCCAACGTAGCAAAAATGATTGGTAACAAATGACGTGGAAAAAATGACTATTTATAATAGCCTAACATTAATTACACCTCACTTGACACGTGTGCCAACTACAAGACAACTGGCCATTAATGACATATCATCATGCTTGGAGCATCCGAAAACATGATACAAAGGATTTGATTCAATCTGGGTTTTAGATTTTGGGAAACATGAGACATAAAACATGCTTTGGGAAAAACTTGTTCTGATGCTCGGAAGTTCCAAAAACCTGACACAAAGGGTTTGATTGAATTCAAGTTTCGAGTTTTAGGAAAGATGAGACATAAAACATGCTTTGGGAAAAACATGTTCCAATGCTCAGAAGTTTTGAAAACCTGACACAAAGGGTTTGATTCAATTTGGGTTTCGGGTTTCAGGAAACATGAGACATATAACATGCATTTGGAAAAGCCTGTTTTGATGCTTGGAAGTTCCTAAAACCTGACACAAATGACTTAGGCAATTAGGTTTCGGGTTTCGGGAAACATGAGACATGTAACATGCAAGAAACATGTTTTCATGCAATGAAAACTTGAAAACCCGAAAATCTCTTTCAAAGGAAAATTTTAAGAGATTTTTCCAAAATTTTCCTATGGTTATCTCAATTTTAGCTAAAATCACTAAAACAAGATAACAATGCCATCATTTTTTAATTGAAAAAACATTTTAAACTAATCATTATTGCATTCTCAATACACACTAAAATATATTAAAAAAAGATCAAATATATATCACAGATTCACCACTTTTGACTTGATAAAGTACCTTTAAACAATATACAAGTAGTGTAAACATAATATCTAGTGTGCATTGGCTTATATCAAACACAACATCATTAAAAATATGTCAATATAAAACATTCTAAGATATTTTAAACCCTTATTTCTTTGACATATTTCCAAATTTCATAAACCCTATTCCATTCCACCATTGATATATGAAGTCCTGTTAATGAAACTCACAACAAGGCATCCAATGTATCCGATTAGATTTTTGTTCTTTGTATGTATTTTATTATATTTTGCCTTGAAAATCCTCTCTCACATGCCAATGTACTTGCTGGAATGGTAAGAATTGCTTGCCATACTTTTTTTCATATTTGGAAAACTTGTATGTGAATCTGTGGAGCAAAAAACCCTCCAGGCCTCCTTCATGTGTGATACTTCACAATTAAAGTGGATGGTATCAACAAAGTTATATAACTCTTTTGAACAACCTTCAAAATCAAACAAAGGATTTTATTCTCTTTCACACAAAGTATGTTGCAAGTGCTCAAAAATATTATGAAGCCACTGCTTTGAATTGTCTTCTCTAGTATGTGCATCCACTGAATAATGACTAGGGCTAACAACTTTATAGAAGTTGAAAAATGAAAAATTTGGAAATATTTCATTTAAACAATCTACAAGTTTTTGAACATAATCTTTTGCAAGTTTCTTACAACTCTCTAGTGACCCATCAATGCTAGGCTTCATTGTCTGTTTTGGCACATCAACATAATCATCATACACATTTGTAACTACCACAAATTGTAGTTCATGCCTATGAATGTGCCCATCTTTATCAACAATCTCTAAATAACCATATTTAGAGCTCTCTAAAAATTTAGACAGGTAACTTGTGTCGTTTGCAAAGCTATCGGTCCTTAGAAACCACCTGCTTAAAGTTTGTATTGTAGAATCTATGGTTTCCCCTAAAGATATAACATCCACATTCTCTTCTTGAATTTTTTTATTTAGTTTGTTCAATTCACATAATACATCTGCAAGCATATGTTATAAAAAATGTACTAAGAACATTTTATCCTTCTCATACCATGAGTCCCTCTTCTCACTTTTCCACAAGGTCAACAATGGAGGCATCAAAACAAAAAGTCTTTCAATAACTTGTAACTCCATGAATTTGAAGAGATTAAAGTGTTTCAATTTGCATGAGTTCCTAAAGAGAAATGAGTTCATTGTGCCTTTTAGTAGAATTTTGCACCCAAGAATATACCTTATTTGCCAAATTGAAGTAGAGAACCATAAATATAAAAAACCATTTTTAGCTGGATATGATGTTGCTAAGAGGGTGTTATGTGATTAGGTTTTAGAATTAGAAAAACACTTTAAGAATGTGTACTTATTTCTTTGAGAAGAATATACAAATCAATATTGAATGTTCGACCATGTTTTGTAAGCAGCGTTTGTAGATTAATTTATTAATTAATGTTTTTATTTGATAAGAGGGCGTGGAGGTGTTTTATCAGCAAAAGTGACAGATATTGTCCCCCCTACCATGACACACATTGGGTGTAAGGCACTTGGAAATAATTATTTGACATTTAGGCGGCAATGTCATCTCGTTTGATATCCATTAAATTGTAGCATAAATCTAAATGTGCATCTCTAGGCTTTCGATTCCCCACACTTTGAGTCCACCAGGACTTGAATTACAATGGACTTCGTCATAACAAATCTAGAACTGATGCCACTCTTCAAGATACATAGCACATCTCATACTCTTTGTAATCATTTTCTTCCATATGATCTCTATATCGATTTTCATCTTATGCCTTTCGGCATGTTTGGTTTTTCTAAGTACATTTCAAGAGAGCAAAGGGACTTGTATTTTGAGAGGGGCAAGTCTTCTTGCACAACCCAATAAACTAATTTCATAGTCGTGATGATTCTTTCCTTATTTATGTCATCAATAGTTGTAATTTGTTATGGAATTGATTTTGCTTTCCCTTCATTTCCAAATATCCATTTTGCTTGTTCAATTTTGTGGTTGTTTGAATCAACATGAGTAACTATTGCATCATGTTGCAAAGTAGTACAACTAGTTTTAGTTCCCCATGGTCCAACATACTTGTGCTCTTCACAATATATGCATTTCATGATTGTTTTCCCTTCATGCATTGTACATTGTACCCACTTAAATTTCACTTTCCACTAATCTCTAAAGCCTCTTTTTCCTCTAGCCCTTTTTTGTTTTGTGTTGAAGTTTCTCCTCCTTCAAATTCCTCACCATAGTTATCATCATACCCTGAAATATCTAAGTCTTGATGTAAATCAAAATTACGATCCTCTCGTGATGAAGCTTGTGATGCGTTTGATGTTAGAGTAGGTATTTACCTTAGCTCATGTTCACCTAGGTACTTTATTTACCTTTATTGTATTTATCCTCACCCACTTATGTGTGTGGATATTTATTTTATCTTATTTAAATATTAGGAGATATTATCTAGTTGTTAGGTATAGTTCTTTCCTTGATCTATGGTATTGACTAGATCCTTGATGTCTAGTTCTCTTCTAAATCTATGGTCTTGACTAGTTCTTTAATGACTGGTTATTTCCTTGTTTTATGGCTTGATCTATGACCTTGACTGGTTCTTAGATTGTTATTCCTTGCCTATTTAAGCAAGGCCCATTCTCAATGTATTGCATTGAGTTCCATAATAATATATGATATTGCTGCTCATTTGTTTGCAAAGGTTTATGTAAAGTTATTCTGGAAAATTACTTTCATCTTATTGATCATGGTGTTTGATTAACATCTGTGTTTCATCTTATTGATCATGGTGTTTGATTAACATCTGTGTTCTTGGCTTGGTATGATCTGGTTATTGTTCCTTTCATTTGACCATCCATTTTTTTTTTTGATTGAAGATAGACTTTATTTTCTTCAAGATATTTTAATTTATAATGTACTTATAAAACCCAAATAATATAGAATAATTAGATATAAATTTTTATATTGAAAAAAAATTGTAATAATATTAAAAACATGATGATTTCTAGTTCAAAAAATAATAAAAATATCTAAAATATTTTACAAAATAAAAATAACTAGAATATATTGGATTTCCCATTTTTTATTATAGAAAACCGTGATATAATAGTATGTTTTTTTGATGATTTTAATATTTAATCAAATATATCTTTATTTTTCTTAGACTTAACTTATACAATTTAGGATTATATACTCTTATCTATACAATTGTTACGTGTTTCTTCCGAGAAAATTTGGAGGCTACAAATTAGGCTAAACTTTTAAAATGCAAGTTATAAACCAAACAAGATGTATATATCCATTTCAGAATTTTTTATGAGCATAAATATTTTACTTATTTTTGGATACATTTTGTGTAAAATATCACATATCTAATAATTTTATAAACTAATATCTGTCAAAAAATATAAAAAACTTAATTTTAAAAGCTAAATAACTACTTTTATTCAATAATCCCAAGTCATCATGTGGAAGTGGAGGTACCTTGCAAACCCGAAGTTGAGAGATTTATATAAGCAATCCTCTATCTATGGAGACTCAGAGAAACTCTACTCTAGCAACTCAATATGAGACTGAGGAAAAAAATACACTTAAAAATGAGAAGATTAAACCACCCCGCTACCCCCCCTCGGCCCCCCGCTGCCCCCCCCCCCCCCCCCCCCCCCCCAAAAAAAAAAAAAAAAAAAAAAAAAGACAAAAAAAAACTAAAAAATTAATGCATTAATTCATATTAAATAATTCATTCAAATTTACATGTTTTAAACAAAACTCAACATTTTTTGCAATATTTTCTTAGCATGTGTTGAAGCATACGTAACAACAATATGTATTCTCATGAAAAAATAGAAATTATGTGACTTGAAAAGTAGACGTGAAAGTGGATTATAGAATCAAATCGAACACTCGTGATTTAATGATAAAATACCTTAATGTGATTCAATTCATGAATTCTAATTGTTTTTGGATATGAGCACAATAAGTTTAGGACAATGTCTTCTAGATATTCATGCAAATGTAATTGGGATTTGAAAAGAAAACTTCACAAGTCTTTATTGATAACTATCCAAAAAAAAACCAAAATTTGTTGCTGTGGGTGCCCCAATAGTTGTGTATGTGATTAGTGCTTACAAAATTCACATGCATTCGACACAATATCAAAACAACAAGGCCCCCTAGACTATAATGATCATTTGATATAAGATAAATATACAGTTCGTTGAAGAAAAATCCTTACATTTTGTTTGGATAAATGCAATTTCCATGTCTGAAGATAAACATAGGAATTTTTGTGAGGATCCTCCAAGAAAATGGAAGAGAGTATGGATATTTCTCAAGAAATGGAAGAAATTTTGCAATCAAAAGAAGTATTTCCTAGAACGATAAATGTGTATGCAAACTATGTATCTGTATTTTTTACATATTTCTACCCATAGTGGAAATTCCTTTGGAGAAGGGAAGTGAAAATGCCAATAAATTCCCTAAATAAATGTAAAATTTATGTGATAATGTAGAGAACAACTGCATACAAGCTACAAAAGTACAAAGCTAAAGATAGATGAAGGAAAACAATTGTCTTAAATGAACTAATGACGCATTTGGAAAAAAGATGTACTTTCTACTAAAATAGAAGATTGGGCCCTATATAATTATAACTTATTTGATTGTTCTTATCAAATAAAAATATAAGCAACTTTAATATTTTCAATGTTGCAGATTTTAATGAATTTCATAATGAGAATGAAATGGGGAGCATGTTGATTATATATCATATTTGGGGAAAGAAACAAAGGGAATTGTTTAAGTTTTAGATGAGTGAACTATTTCCATTTGAATAGAAAATATCCTATTTTTTCCAACATCTACATTTTATTCGAAAACTCTACTTGGCTTGGTTAAATTTCTTCTCACATGTAGTAAACTTCTCAAAAGAAATTAGAATAATTTACCATATATTTAATTTAAGAAATATTATCACATGAACTACTCTTATCTAATTTACATATTAAACTTGTAGAGCTTATACGTTAATAAGCACCCCAATTGGAAATAAGCAAAGACATTATTGTAGCATGTTGGAAAAATCGACCCTCGTCCCTCACGAGTCACGAATCATCACATTGATGCAAGGAATAAAAAATATTCAATCAACCACTGAGTTTGAAAGCATTAAGTTATATGGTTTTTATGCATCTTCTATTTGTGTACGCATGTTTTTTTTCCTATTTTCTATTTTTTTGCTTTATATTATTTTCTTCAAAGAAGGCTATGTACTTATTTGTTTATGAGTCATGTTCTAATTACTCCTCGATTATTGTTCTTTCTTCATCCCTCTATTATCATTTGTAATCCTCTCAGGCTCTCCCATTTAAATATAATCAAATTTAGAAAGGCAAATAAGAAAACCATACCCGTTAGTATTACTGAACAAATCAAGGTTTAAACTCAACACAGGTGAAACCACATATATAAAAACAATACATTTTATCACCTAAAATGAAAATATTATTTTTAAATAGAGTGTATTTATTTTTTTAAATAACAAATATCCATGTAACTGTATGTTTAAGGCTGAAAAGTTTTATTCACACCTCTATTAGAAAAGCCACGGAAAAAAATGAGTGTATTGGTTGGAACTTGGATTCCTGGAGACTAGAAATTTGGAATGACACTTAAACTCGGCTAAAAATTAACCTCCAAACTTTTCAAAATGTCATTGCACTGTTTAGTTTCACCTTGATATGACTCGCAAGTTTTGCTCATTAGTCATCACTCTCTAAATAAGTGGAATCTTTTGGTTTTTTGCTGTCAAGTGTCAACACAGTTCAACTGCAAGTTTGCAACTCTGTAACCTTTTTTTAGAGCTCCTTTTTTCTGTTAACGTGACTCAATTGCAACCTGCAAGTTTGGATTCCCTAACATTAATTTTGAGCTGATGGAAATCGAAGATAAAGTGCTAAATCTTTTGAAATTTTGAAACAAATGGATTTTTATTATTGCATTTGCATAGCTCGCCAACCATTGAATGAGTAGTCCAAGTCCAAGCTTAAAAATTAATAGCCTAACAGTAAAACGCATTGCATAAATTTTAAATAAACTAGCATTTACAAATTACGACATCAACAACAAATTGTTTGGTTTATTATTTAGAGTTTAGATGCCTAGCAAGAGCCTATTAAAAAAATATTCAATCTGATCAAATTTCAATGAGCATTAATAACAAATCAAATCCTATCAAATTTAGCACTAGCAGGCACTGGTAGTAGTTGAAAATCACATTTTTTTTAATTCACTGGCATGAGTTGGAGTTGGGAATCGAGACTTGGGCAGCGTAGGTGAAGCGTGGACAATGGGAGAGAGTCTGTATTTATTGTAGATGTATTAATGTAACACTATAAGTCTATATCTATAGTCTAGAATCTACAACCTATACTAGTTTGAAACGTGTAATGTTATGAAGTGCACGTCAAAATGATAGCTTCCCAAAAAACTACCCATCCCTTCAGGGGTTAAATTTGACGGTCACCCCCACCTGTCAAGAATTTTTTTTGTGACGGTTTTGTAGTTAATATCACCTTGCATGTGACGTTTCATTTTTAATTTTGACTTTCATGGTTTTCATATAAATATCAAAATTTATATTTTCATATAATAACACTATATGAAATAGAGATATTGTACGCAAAACCGAAATCTTATTCTATTATAAATATATATTAACATAGCTATAAAACACTAACATGTCATAATATTGTGGACGCCACAAGCATAGAAATGAACAAGCTGCAAGCAATTCAAAGGATCATAAGGCAATTATTTAAAAATTGTATAATGTCTTAATTAAATAGTGGTAAACAAGGATTAAGCGATTTATTTGAACTTGATGTTGTGGCCATTCAGATTGTTGCTGTTAGATATAGTTGTCACGTCCCATCTCATCTCTAGAATGTTAAATTCCCATTTTTTATTCTAATATTATCACCAAATATGCAGGGTATTGGTTTGGGGGGGGTGGGGCTGGGGAGGATGAAAATTATTATGTTACACCCATAGAATATTTTGTTTTGTCAACTCGGGAAGCATATGATTATCTGTAACTAACTATATTAGTTACACTTGAGTTGTATAAATATGTATTTCATTCTTTTACTTGTTGCATCACTCAAATCAATCTTCATTCCAATTGCCTCTTCCCATGCCAATTGCATAATTCCCTGATGCATCCTCCATGACAAGAAATCTATATATCCTTTTCGCAATACAAGCATTTCCTTGTCTCTTACTTGTCCAGGTAAACTAGCTATCCATTGGGTGAATGTCTATTAGCGTTGCTTCTGAGATAAAATCGTTAAAAAGATCCATCTGTTGGCTTTGAGCAGAAAGACCTCTAGTATCTTCCTATGAGTCTCTGACCTCTAGTATCTACCTGTGAATCTCTGACCATGTTAAAGTCTCCTTTATATATCCAAAAAAGTTCTGTTCAATGCATGATTATCATCAATAAATCCTTACTAAGCTGAGCACTATCAAAAATGGCTTAATGATAATAAATGCTGACTAAACCAATAACTTTTGGTGAGTTTCGCTCCTAAAATATTCTTGTCATCCATCCATGTCCTCCCCCTACAGGTTCGAAAAGTACTTAGCTTGTATCCCGTATAGTAGGTAACTCCCCTGCAGCTTGTTGGGAATCGATAGTTGTGGATTCATAATTGTCATTTTTCTTAGAAGGAATTCTTTCATCTTAAACAAATCGGTTTTGGATTTTGGTTTCCTTTAAAAGGAAGACCGTAGATCTTTCCTAGAGAATCATGTGAGCTAAACTATGTTGTTTGGGAGATCTAAAGAGACCCCTTGTGTTACATGTAATAAGCTTTGTTTGGAACTCTCTTGTTGGGGGTGATTGCTGCACCCCAGCTCTGTATCCTTGGATTTCTGGGTCGATCCTGCCTTGGACAAAGACTTTTTTTAGTGAACTTCACTTTTATTTTGAGACCGGGTAGCACGAAATTACCAACTTGTTCCTCTCCTGTGCATTAAAGACCTATATTAAGATGTGGGGGTTCTGTTATGGGGACAGGGAAGACATTCAAATCAGGGTAAGACTAGGGCTATGTTATATATAAATTTAGTTATCAGAACATGTGGGAACGAGGACATACTAGAATTTCCTGGTAACTATGATATAATATATATCTATTTTCGTAATGCCCTTGTTATGAGATACGCAATTAGTAGGGTTAGAGCTACCTGAGTTGGAATGACCGGAACTGCGGCTTCAATCTTGTCAAATTTGTTCGCCTTGAAAGTTAGGATTCAATGATTTTGCTTCTGTGATCCTGAAAGTATCCTCAAAAAGGGTTTTTCCTCGGCTTTTGGAGAGCTGCGAATGAGTTTGACACGGGAATGTTTGCTTTGTCGAAGTTTTAAGATCTCTGTCTTAGTTTTTAATCTCCCATTTCTCGACCGAATGGAGTCCGCCTAGATTTTTTCTTAATTTTAACGCCTGCTCTTCTTTGCTTTGTTTGTATAGATTGACCATAGTAACGCTGTGCTTCGGGGCATGTCTTCAACAGGTGACCAGAGGCCTGGGATTTGCAGGTAATGTTTTAGCCTTCAATTTCTTCATTTTTAGTGGATGTTTGGAAACGTCATCTTTCCTTTGCATACGATTGAATTTTATTACACGAGTTGCAATGTAGGTGCACGGGATTTAATGTGATAATGGGTGTGTATTGTATTTGGTAGTTCGTTGGTAGGTGTCCAGTGGGACCCGAATCGCTAATAGCTATTACTATAGTAATTAGTATCCTGTACAATGTAGCCTGTAGGGTAGCCGGTGCCCGCTCAACGCTGTGCCTTGTATTCAATAAATTCGTTGACAATGTGCCCTGCCACTACCAACTCGGGCTCGAGACATCTAAGACGGGACAGGGTGAGTCCAGGCCCAGCATCCGCGTCTACCACTAACCAGTAACCAATGTACCAGTCTATAAAAAAAATTTTAAACGGTTGGTTTTAAGAAGTGCACGTCATATGACGCTTTTCCAAAACATTGCCCATTCCCTGTTATGGGGTAAAAATTAAGTTGGGCCGTTTTTTACGGTATAAAAACACAAAAAACGTCTAAACAGGCGTCAAATTTAACCCTGCATCCCTTAGTACAGGAAAAATTTTAATTTGATTTTTTTTTACGGTTAAAATCACAAAAAATGTGTAAACGAGCGTCAAATTTAACCTCTTCTTGGGTCTTTTGAGAAGGATGGAGCTACTAAATAAAAAAGATGCCACATCATACATTAAGTAATTACAAAATTTATTGTTTGAAAAAGCTTTCTTATGGAACAATCAATGTTGATTATCAGTTTGCATTTATCTTTCCGATCCTCCTGAAGCACAAGGTTCACTACATTAAATGACATTAGTTGTTGTAGCCATAACATAGTTTTTATGTTCTATTTTTAAACTATAGCCAGCGAAAAGAAATTGTAAATTCCTGATTTTTACACCGAAAGGCATGTTCTATGTGGGAAAGCCTAACCCCTTCTGACAAGCAACAAGACATCAACGATTGCGATTCATTGGTCGATGATGGATGGATGCTTAGGAACCCTACATGTGGTGGATGGAAAGTGAGGTGTTGTTGTGATGTATACCCTAAATCTTCGGGACAGAGAAGCGATGGAAAGTTTGGGAGATGAAGAACACAACATCATGCTCGAAGGAGGGAGAGGCATATCGGGAGTCAGAAATGGAGGACATTTGTAGGAGTCCTACCTAGAGGTGGACATGCCTCTGTCGTCAGCAAAAAAAGGGGAGTATGATTGCCCCATTATATAGTAGTACGTAGTAGTCCAAGAAGAATTAAAAAATGACTTGCATAGGGTTTCGGGAAGGGTTTTGTAGTTTGTAATGTGGAGTGTTTTTACAACCCATGTTTTTTGTTCTTTATGTGTGGCCGTCAAACATTATAGCTGAGAAGTTCATTTCTCTTTGCTTGCTGAGTGTGGTTGGAGTTGGAGACTACGTGACTGGAGGAAGCCATCCAGCATCACAGTTGATATTTAAAGAAGAGGGTAATTTTTTTTACATCTTCTACATCTGTAATTTTTATAGTTATTGGTGACGATTGACAATTTAACCCATCTTTGAAGTAGGATTTTTTCCCTTCACAGATTTCCCTCTGATAAATTTAGCTTATGCCTGTTGTCGTATCCAGATTTTTTTTAATCTTGTGTAAAATATTAAATCTGTTTACAATATTTGCATGGAATTATTTGTATAAAGATAGTTGTTATACAAAGAAACAGATGGGTTAACTTTGATCTGTACTATTTTAAATGCTAAGGGTATTTGATCAAATCTTTATCCATAATTCATTGCGCTTTTATCCTTTGTATTTTAAAACCAAAAAAGAATTGCATTTTATCGCTAATGTCATGCCATCTAGGATTTCAAAGATTTTTGTAGAGTAATAGTTATGAGTGAAGAAAATTTTTTGTCGGTTCAGTCAATGTGTTTTGGAACTCTCTGTAAAGAAAAATGTACGAGTCCAACTTTTTGTAAAAAAAAACAAGTTTATTCAGGTCTGTATTGCTGGGTAGGTTTTGACCAATTTTTTTTTTTTAAATTGATAGGATCATTACTATGCCTTCTGACTGTTAATTCTCAAGGCAATACTTTAACTTTTTGGCCTTTGATTATTATTGTTGCCAGAATAGTAATTTTTTATTCTGTGTGCTTGCCAAAAGTGGATGGGCCACAATGTTGCAATGAACTTCAATATTGAAGCTTTAATACTTCACATTTTCCTCTCCTTAATTTCTTTGTATCTATATTTGAGTGCATATTTCAGGTAAACCTTTAACTCTCTATTTGGACAAAACAAGTGAACACTACCAAAAAAATTCTAAGGAAAAAAAGTAGGATTTCAACAGATGGACCTAAAAGGAGCATTTCGGCACAACCTAGATGGACCTAAAACAATATCTTTACCTTCACCTATATTTATAAAAAATCAAGTAAAGCCTTTCCATACAAAGTCTATAAATAAATCATTTAGAACAAGACAAAGTAAGTATGGATATACATGTATTTCAACAAGTTCGTAATGTTGATTTCTGCCTATCATTAGATTTTATGCTTCAGAAAAACAAATGAATGCATTATTATCCCTCTTTCATAGGTAAACCTCCTTTAATAATATTGGACAAGTCTAGAGATACTTGTCAAATGAAATAGAACATATCAAACTTGGAAATAACGAGTCATTCCTTAGTCGAAAACATATTTTAAAATTCCCATAGTGTACACATCTAAAAAATACAACAAAACTACAGAAAATATGGTTTGAGAAATTTCACATGCTTTTAATGCCGAAAGGCATGTTTTATATGGGAAACTTGGACCCCTTCTGACAAGCAACAAGACATCAAGGATCACGATTTGTTGGTCTATGCTGCACAAATTATCCTCTACGGTAAAAGTATATTTGAATGGATTTTTTTGGTTGTTCAATTTGAAAGTTTGCATAAATTCATGTATACTCTTGCATAAATGTTAACAACCAATGTTAACTTAGATGACAGCAGGGCCATCAATTGTTAGTTTGGTGGAGTGTAGGAGGTAACAATAATAGTCATAGAAACTTGTAACGAAGAAGGTGTTTCATGCCACTTTTTTACTGTAATCATCTTGTATTGAGACATCAAACTGACCTGCATATAGAATGAAGACCCAACCATGAAACAACCTAAGGCAACCCCTCCGCCAGAGCCCTGAAAAAACTTATTTTCGTATAATTGTGTTAGAAATAATCTTCTTGCAATTTCAGGTAGCAGTAGCTTTTTTTTAAGTCACAATGTCATTCTGTACCATCAAGAGTGGTTGCCTTCCTGTTTTGTCCATCAACAATACACCTAATGCTGTCATTGACACCTAGCAAAATCAAAAGGGCATTGATTTATCGCAATGCAAAAAAAGAATGTTTTGCAAGTAAAATCCCATAACTTCATGTAGATTATTCATGTTATCAAATGACTTCTATACTCGTTTAGAAGCAGTATGGATTCATGAAACAAAACTTGAGAACAAAGTATATAATTATGTATGTGGATCTGAAACAGAATATAGGCTTTATGAGGTAAGTTTGAAATGAAATCCCATTTTAAAAAAGTGGATTGCTAAAGGAATTATAAAATTTTATCACTTGAAGGGCAGCAACACTGACAAATGCTACATAATCTGAATTGAAGCCTGCATGATAATGCAAACCGACCAAACATCAAAAATAGACTATTTTAGAATCAAAAGTAAGAATTGACTAATTTCTTACTATAGGCTTTGAAAATTGTATTGGCATAAAACCTAACAATATTGGTTCCAGATGCTTGGTGGAGACACCATCAAGTTGACTCCCACCAATACATGTATTGAAAAAATAAAAAATGGATTTGCTGAATGCTTTGTCGTGACCCATAAATTCTACAAACCACAGTTTGATAAATAATCTACTCACTATCATGTGATGGGCATATTTGTGTTGAAATAGGTCCAAGAGTCTGCCCTTGGGAAGGCTTTCTAACTCCTCCACACATTGCTAGAACAAGATAGATTAATAGTTTAATTACAATCTAGATCAAAATTAATAAAATTACTTGCCAAAGTTCTTCCTAAATCAAAGCAATCATCTATAAGCTTACTCCATGACTAGTTACTTGAATTTAACAATATGATATTCATTATGGTTAGTTTTTATACTGATTTATCTAAATTATATGTTTAAGTGTAAGCAGAATAAGTTAAATAAGCCATTATTCTCAAATTTTTATAAAGTGCCTTAGAAATGTAGTATACTTTATAACAAGAGAAAAATATGGTGGTAAGACAAGCAAATCCTTATCCCTTCTGGATTTTTAGCATAAATGGTCTCTCTAGATAAACTTTGTCTTGTGCAGATTTGATCTTGATCATGTACTGAACTACCAAAGTTTAAGTGTCTACACACCTTTTTATGTCATTTTGTAACCATTTTAGTCTCCTACAGGAAAATCCAAAATTCCAATCAAGGTACATTGTTGACCCTCTATAGATGCATCCATATAAAATTGAAAATAAGAAGTTAATCGATCGATCACTGGGAATGCAACTTATGTGCGGAAAAATAGGATGGCTCACTTTCCTGCATTTAGATGTGACTAGGTTCATGAACTTTACAAGGTTACTTCTCCAGTATAATATGCTCATTGTCTCTTTGTGAATTACCAGTGGACCCTCTCTTCCTTTATGTAGTTTATGTGATAATATGAACCCATCAAGGTTGTTCCCTACCTAAGCTCATTTTTCATTTAATGGCATGCCAACTTTCATAATAGATTCCTTCACAAAATATGGTTATTCAATATGTGTTGTTTAAAGTGCATTTTTTCCCTTTTACATTGCTCACCCAGATTCTGATCAACTATGTGCGTGCAGTTATCAATCTTAAGGATATCTTACACCTATCATGTGTAGCATAACAGTCAAAATTGTCTGATCTTTTTAGGTATTCAGTTTTCAACCCACGGCTTTTAAGAAGGTAAAATGCATTCGACAGATGACAAGATGGACAGAGTGTGCTGAGAGGTTTTCTGCCCCAACGATGCCACATCAAATTGCCCATGTATTGGGCTTTAGGAAATTTCCCATTGGAAACGGCCTCTCTAAATAAACTTTGTCAAAACATGTGCAGATCCAAATCTTGTTATCTTTGCATTCCTTTTTGTGTACTTTGCATGTACAGTTGTTTCCTTTTAGTTTAGAGAACTCTGCAATTCCATTCAATGCACACTTGTTGACGATTTATATGCAACGTATATAATAAAACAAGAAGTTAATCGATTTCGATTGCTTCGCCGCAACTTGTGAAATTGCAGCAATGAAGACTTAGAAGTGACAATCGCTCTTCCCTGCATGTAATTGTTATGTTCAATGAACTTTAAGATCCACTCTTGGAGCGATGATATTGTTCTTTCAACTGAATGAATTTTGTCTCGTCAATGTGCTCCATTGCATGTAACTAAAACCAGCAAAACCTGTGTTCGTTGAACTGGTTAGAGAACGTCTCTTTCAAAATAAGCTTCCTGTTCTCTTTATCGCATGGAAATTTCCCTACCGTATTGTTTATAAAATTGAGGTTATTGAATATGTGTTGTTTTTTTGCATTTTTTCCCTTCAAACATGCTCTAAAATACGAACCTGACCACAAATTGAAAAAGATGGGTGAATTTTTCTATCTTGCAAACATCTTATTATTGTATGTGTTGCAGGGAAGAAACACACGGTTTTTTTCCTTTCGGTAATGTCAACCAACGGAATGAAGGGGCAAGATGCCTTCGAAACAATGGCAGCCAATTAATGGCATGCTCCATTAAAATTATGTACATAAAAGTATTTTAGGTTGCCCTATGGGATGCAAACATGTAGAATGTGCTCTTTCAGTTGGGCGGTCAAAATAACATTATGTTATGTTTTTGACAGCTCTTACTTTCCTTAAGTTTGAGACTTGCTTCATTGTACATTGATGCAAAAAATTGTTGACGGTGCTTATTGCATGTCAAAAAAACAATGTGTTGACAGAGTTAATTTCCAGTCACCAACATCGGCTTCTGCATCTAACTAGTTCCTATCAACGTATTATAGAATCTGGTTATCTTTACAACTTCATGTGCTACTCTTATGGGTGAACTTGCTTGTTAGGAAGCTTGTTGCAGATGGAGACTAGGAATTTTTTTTTAAAGAATTTGTTCATAATGTTGCATCCACACAGTGTGACATGTTCATTGCTATATACTCCTAACATAACTTGGAAAATATAATGCTTTCATAGTTATAAGTAATTTCCTTGTCAATGTGCCAAAACTGTTCCAGCACCGAAACCGAAGTGTAAATGCTACTGATTTTTGAACTTGGTTAGAGAAATAAATGAAACAATTTGCATTTTTCCTGTCCTCTTTATCTTTAAATTCCGTATGATGGGATCCAACTTGAGTTGAATTCATTTTTAAAATGTGTATAGATCATGCTTGAAGATGCTCTATGCATACGGACCTGACCACAAATCTTACAAGTTAATTTAACTGCAAAGAAAATTGCTTGGAGGGATCTCACATTGTGCAAAAAAATTCTCTTTGCTAATGTCACCAACTATTCTGCCATCTGTGTTAGAGGCTGAGAATTTTTGTTACACCAGCTGAATTCATGTACCATTACTATAATGCATCATACAACTGAATTATTGCTCCAGTCAAACAACTTGGTAAATAATAGTAATCCTGTAGTATATGGTGCCCAAACATCCTAATGGTTTGCCTAAGTTGTTCGAGGCAAGTGTAAATGTTTTTGAGAGGTATTACTTCCTTAATTTTGAACTTGCTTCATTGAATAATTCCATGCTTTATCAATCTTTTTAATGTTGTTTTGATGTCCTTTTGATAGTTAAATTCATACTTTCTTTTGTTTTGCATAACTTTTCCTAAGAATAGTATCTGTCTTGTTGGTGATTATCTTATGCAAGAAATTCATATGCTTTTCTTAAGCGTGAACTGTGAAGTTGTTATCTCAGCCTACTATTCACTATGAAATCAAGTCAAACTAAACTCTACAGGGAATCTTACTTGAATGTTTTGTTGTGGAACTCTGGTCATTTGAAAAGTCTTCCATCTTAGTGTTGTCCAAGCAAGATTACAAGATATTGTAATTCATTAAAATGTAAATAAAAGAACTGTGACACATCTCTGCAAATTTGGAGATGTCAAAATTTAATGCAACATCTAATTCACTAAGCTTGAGTGATAAAAGGATTGAAGAATTATGAGTCAACTAAATGTGTAATGCTGTCAAAGGTACATGATGCATAAAATAAAATAAAGTTACAAATCAATAAATGTAAGATTTTTCTGAAAGTTGGAAAAGTTCAACTGGTCCAGTCATCGTACAAACTATGGAAGTTGAATGTGGATGCTATTACACTGTAAGCATTGGTGATCTTGGAAAGGTCAAGGCCTTGATGTAAATCCTCACTAAAAGTGATAAAAGGATTGGTGTGACGGTCAACTAATTGGTGCAATGTTGAATAGTGGATGATAAGTGTACATAGATTTTTCTGGCTGGATTGGTGTTGGTGAAAGAACTTTGGAAGCTGAATGTGGATAGCTAAGGAATTTTTACCACTTTTAGGTGTTGATGGGGTGTCAGATGGACAAGGCAATTACTGTCAAGAGTTTACATGTTAACACATCCAAAGCATTGGTGTTGAGTCTTGAAATGTTTAGTTGGGATGTTATTTTTGTCCAAAAGGTACAGATAGATGAAATAATGTTTTTTGTTTACAAATAGAGGAACAAAAAGTGAGTTTTCCACAACATTATTATGTCTGACATCTTGTAGATCATGCTACAATCTTACAAGTTAATTTAAGTCATCAACATTGGCTTCGGGGTCTCTGATTTCTAAACCATTCTCTTTGCTTTGAAAACTCCACTACCATCTGAATGTATTATGAAGCTGACAATTTATGTTAAGAATTGCAATTCATATTACCTTTTATAATGCATGGAATGAAACTGAATTACCATTTTAGCTCGAATTTCATTCATTCCTTCCAATTTATTGGTAAATGTAATACAATATTTCTTTTATCTTCTAAACACTCTCTTTGTATTATGGTTCCTTTTTTAAATAGAACAAAGTTTAGGTTTATCGCTTTGAAAGCAGGCTTGGAAATTGACAGGAAAATTGTAGGATTCCTTCCAATTTAGGTCCATACATGTAATACAATATTTTTTTATCTTCTAAATATATTAGTATTATGGTATTATATATTAAATAGAACAATGTTTAGGTTTATCACTTGAAATCAGGCTTGGAACATACACACACACTGAAAGCGTTTAGTTGGAGAATATATATATATTTTAACTGTAGATTAGAGGTGATTTTTTTATGTCCGTACACATAATACTTATATATATATATATGAATAGATTGTAAATATATCTATAAAAAATTTATGGAATATACAGCCACCTGAAAGAGTTGGAGAATTTTGATTTGAAAGCCGCACATAATTTGAATTTCACTTAGCTGTCTAATCTGCCTGTATACAGCCACCTGGGACTTTCACTTAACCTTATCTCTTTAACACTTTTTGCACTTTGTCCCCCACAAAACCGATTTATTTTGACACATTTTGTCAAACAATTCCTATGTTGTATATGCTTCCTATGTTGTATATGTTTCATATGCATTAACTTTTAAATGTGTATGGCATTTTATTTTACCAGAAGTAAATCGTCCAATGTTTTATAAATTTATAGTATGGTTCTGAATCACAATTGAGATCTTTGCACATATTGTTTGCTGTAATTTTCTTCATGCCATTGGTTTACAGCATTTGAATTGCACTTAAAGATGTTAAACGTGTTAAATTTCATATTGGGGTGTGAGTTCAAATATTTTCTTTGAGGAGGATAGATGTAGTGATTATGCATGGGAATTTGCAAGCTATTGAGTGAGTTTGTTCCAAGTATGTTTCATTGTATGTTGCTCAAGTGTGTCTTTGGGATTAGTTTGTTATTTGTAGAGATCTTTTTGTTACTTGTGTTCTCCAACTAGATGCTTATATTATTGGCCAATTTTGTAGTATGACCTGTAATGCTTACCAAATAAAGTGATACTGCATTTATGTTAATAGTTGTTGAAGTGTTGTGGGGAAGATTCTGATCATTAAACTTAAAAATCCGTACTCGTTACTGCTCTATTTCCTCAACAAGTTTCAAGAAGATGGACATTTCTACCAAAAATATGTAGATTAATTAGTAAAAAATTGAAGAATAAAATGTGTTGATAAAATTCTTCTTGATGAGTACATTTGATTTTTTTTTCCTTAAGCTTTATTAGAATAAAGGGGAACTTTAAAAGTTAAAACTGCAACTCGTCTTACAGAAACATGGAACATTCTGAATTTCATTGCTGCTTGTAATATTTTATCAAATATAATGTGGTATTTTTCTCTAAGAGATTTGTTCTATCTTATGGGAGTGATAGTGAAACATATTTCATCTATGGAGATGAAAGGGAATGTTTTGCAAATAAAAAAATAGAAGTAAATAAAGGGTTAAATTTGGGCATCTATGAACTTTTCAAGTTTTTAAATTAGGCTGATAAGCCCGAGTTCTTCACATTTTGGTGACTTATTTAATAACTAAAATGAGAAAATTGGGAGACGAGGGAAGGTGGATATGAAAGATCAGCATCCTATAAAAACAACTCTTTAACATTTTTTAAATATTCATGCCCAGATAATAAGAAAACAATTCCATTTTATTTTTTACAATAGGGGCGGGGAAAAGGGGAGTGCAGAGAAGGATGGTATGATAAGTCATCTTATTGAATGTCTGAAATGCTAAGGGAAGAGTTCATTGTTTTCGAGCAATTTTTTTTTTTTTTTTTGTTTATTGATTTCAAGGTTGGCCTGGTAGTGATGTTCATTTCACCTTTTTTGGTGTACTGTACTGTACTGCATCCACATAAACAATGGAAAAATAATTGGATTCATAGAAAAATATTGATAATGGGAATGACTGTAAGTATTAGGGTTTGTTTCCTTTATTTTCGGGGTTTGTTTTCTTTATTTCACTTTTCCTATATTAGATGTTGATACAATTTTATTGGGTCAAAATGCAAAGGAAGATGTCACTGAGGTCAATATATGGAGTCTCTGTAGCATGACAAGAATTACTATGTAGCTTCAATGTTGCCCAACACATTTGGTTTGGGTTCAATGTGTTGGTCCACATGGACGAGGGTTTGCCTTAGCCCAATCTTTTTCAAGGTTTTAATGTTATAAATCAATGGCTTATATTCATTTGGTGGGCTGCTCAAACCATTCAATTAAAAAAAGGACAGTATAAAGATGAATAATATTTGTATTAATTTATATGCATGTGTGGGTGTACACGCCATTTGCTCATTATTGGGCTTGATATAGTGGGTCTCTTACATGATGTTTGTGTGCTCTCTGTTTTCCCTGTAATTTGCAATGGATGGTTATGCATCTAAACACTTTTCATTTACGTCAGTTCATAGTTGTGGCAATATTTTAGCCTTCTCATTACTATGTTTAAGGTAGCCATTGAGATGATGATAGAGTGAAGGTAACAATTAAGTCAATTTAGCCTTCTCCATAATAATAATAAAACAACCTACCGTGCATCAAACTACTCTCCAATGATTTAGGCCCACATCTCTTTCTATTTTATGACTCGTGGAAGCAAAATTTCATGACGTGCCAATTATCACGTTAGGATAGTTTCGCTTGGAATCGATTTCAAAACAAGCAAGAGGTGTTCGATATTCATCCTGGGCTCTGAAGGACTAAGATGGATATCCCATTTTTGAAAAAAATAGATTGATGCCAAAATAATACAATATGTCCCACAAATTACAATTTTTTTTCCAATAATGGTGTTATATCATTTATATAAATATTGATCTATGTATACCTTTTGATCTCGTATATACTTGTTGTTCTCATTGCATGCAACCTGGCGATGCCAATTTTTCTTTTCCTAGCACGTTGATGTAAACGTTGATGTTTCTGTTAACTTTGCTTTCCAAAAAGTTTATAAATATTGTAATGCGATTTAGCTCATTGTGCAGAAGTGCATTCTGTGTTGAAAACAATCTTGATCATGGCTACACCTTTGACATATGGTGGAATCTCTATTTTGATTGAGGGTTGTACAGATGCTGAGCTGATAGTCCAACTTCTCAACATTTTTCCCCTTCGATCTGCGTTGAACACTGAGCTCCAGCATCGCGTGGATCTCTTTGATGGTGTGCACTTTCAAACAACTCTTTTGCCCTCAAAATTTGCAAGCCAGGTTTCAGATGGTCGGCTAAAAGATGGAAGCATTGTCCGCCTGTGCAAAACCCTTTACAGAATGATAAAACATGAATTGTATGCATCCATTTTCCTTTGTGCATGGATGCTCCTGCTTTCATTTCTTTTATATTCACTAAATTTTTGTCCCTTTTCTTTTTTATCCTTTGCAGGACTGTTCTTGTCTCTGAAATGGAAGTTGTGATAGAAACACATCCTAAAATTGGTGCTCCCACTCCTCTTCCTACCCATGTCATTCACGAAAAGCAATCAAATCCTGATACAAATCATGGAGATGACAAAACTTTGGTCCCACAAACACCTCCCCAAAAGAAAGTTGGCCTCCCTGACAGTTCAAGGTTGCCTCTAAAAATAAGTGCACTAAATACAACCATGCGTACATGGTCTATTGAAGGTCGTGCCCTTGGGAAAAAATCGCTTAGGGAATATGCGAATGTAAATGGCAACGACTCATATTTCGGCTTTGATTTTGTGGATGGTGAAGGCGGAGAAATACGCGTTACATGCTTCAACAAAATTGCAAGCAAAGTTTTTTGGACAAATTGAGGCTGGAAAGTTATACACCATCGCAAATGGAAGGATAGGGAATGTTAAAACCAAGTTACAACCACCTTAACAATGAATTTGAGATATTCCTACAAGCTTCTTCCACTGTCTCTCCGACTGCTTGTCAATAACGCCACAATACCTTTGCATAACTTTCACTTCACAGAAATCAAAGATATACCTGTAAAACCTGTTGGTTCCTTCATTGATGTTATTGGCATTGTTTTAGCAATCTCTCCTTGCTCCACTGTTCGCAGGCGGGATTCCAGTGAAACTATACGAAGAAGCTTACAATTGAAGGACATGTCAGGATTTAGTGTTACTGTAACTTTATGGGGCCAACATTTACAGGATCTTGCCCAAGAACTTGAGGAACTCCTTTCTATTCCACAACTCCCAGTATTGGCTGTAAAAGTGGCACATGTTTCGAGTTTTCAACGACACTTCCATAGACACTGTCTCCAGCACAAAATGGTTTGTCAATCCTCAGATTCCTGAATCTAAAATGCTGCAAGACTGGGTTGCCTCTGAAAATTACACTATTGAAACTCCCTTTGTAATGAACAAATTTCTAGGTCCTCCTCAAAGCTTAAAACCAGTGGCAACAATTGCAGAAATACTTCAAATGGGAAATACAGAATAACAATGAATGGGCTACGCTTACAACTATAATTACAGACATTGCAATGGATAACTTCTACTACATGGCTTTTCCCCCTTGCAAATGGTGACAAACAATGCCGAAAGAAAGTGAAACCAATAGACAATGGCTCGTGGTTTTGTGCCAAGTTGTAACTCTCATGTGCATCAGTGCGACTATAGGTATGCTCTCGTATAAACTTGCAAGATGGCTCAGGAGAGCTACAATTGGTTACAACATTTGACACAGCTGCTGAAGCAATCATGGGTGTCATGGCAGCAATAGACCTCCAACTGTTGTGCATAGACGACGAGGCTACAATGGAAATTGCAAACCAGATAATTGGCCATGACTACAAATTCACTCTCTCCGTGAAAAAAGAAACTTTCCATGGAAATACACAACTGAAATGTGTCATACTTGATTCCCTTAAATTGGCTGAATCCAAAGTTGTTGCTTGACTTTGCCCTTCCTAGGCACCATAACACTTTCCTATATTTTAGTTTCTTCGTTGTTTGCTCATATTTCCTTTGTAATATGCTTTTGTCCGCAGATACATTTGTACTATGCTTTTTTCTGCATGTTCTAATGGACTATAACTCTCAAAGTTTTCCATTTAATGGTTGTTAATATTGGTTTACATGTGCATCTATATCGTAGAGACACCTTTTTTGTAATTGATAAAAATGTATGGTCCAATATGTATATATATACATATAGTTTATGCTAACATTATGGAACACTTTATTCATTTCTTGAAGGTTTGTCTATGTTTCACACGAAGTTTTTGCTTCTTTCTACCTTGTTCCTTCTTAATACCTATGTAGAAAAAAAAATGAACACATATCTCTATGCTTTTTCCTAATCAATAACTCCATACACACCCTTGTATTTCTTCCTTTACTTCCTTAAAAATATATGCAACAACAAATCATTTTCCTTTTGTTTTATTGCCTTTAGCTACCAAAATATAAAACATTTAGAGCAAGATAAACATCTACAATTGGTTTTTGCATTCATTTCCCCTTATCCACATACATAATTTAGTACTCTTCGAATCTTCTCTTATGCCACCTTTTTTTGGCGATTTGCGCAGGTCGTTGTTTTATGCACAATGCCTACCCCAGAGCAACGACAAAGAAGAAGAGATATTTATGCCTTGCATAAAAATGAAATCAATGCTTCTCAGCGCACGAACGCTATCGCCAACTCCAATAGATGCTGACAAGTTCTGCCCCTTTCCAAACTGTTGGTTGCCCCCCTTCCATGTCTTCCCCTGCTACTTTCCCCTCCGCACCAGAAAATTCTCCTTTCCCTCTTGGCATTAACCACACCACTTGTGTCGAACCTTGTCTTCATCATGCCCGCAACATCAAATTGTAGCCCTCTCCATCGCTACACTGCCCTCCATCTGCTTCAGCCCAATACATTGCTCCTTGCAATCATTCACCCTTCACATTTCATCTGGGCTGTCAGCCGGTAGCAAGTTCACTTGCTTCTCCTTCTCTTACCGAACTACCTCTTTCGCATTCTTCTGAACTTCCATCCCCTTCCTCCCAAACTCATCGAAAGTCACACCCAAGATTCCACCCTCCCCATGCCTGCTCCACAGAACTTTCTGTGCGGTCCCTTCTTGGCGGATGCCCAACGCAGATTCCGCCAGAGACTAGATCTTTTATCGCACATCCACACCTGCTCAATTTGTCTTGAGAACTACCCAGGCATAAATACTACCTTCCATGAAGGAAAACACACATGCACTAGGTGCAAGTCCAAAAGAAATGGACACCGCTTCTCATCTTGGAACAATATGGATCCTGGCGCTCAACCTTCCGTTCTCAAATCTTTAACCCAGGTCGAAGAAATGTTGATTGCTCGCATTAATTCCATTTTGCAAGTCACACAAATGCCTGGGGGACAATATAAATATTCAGGTCACACAATAAGTTTCCCGTAAAACATTTCTTCCATTGCCAAATACCTTCCTCGTCGGCTAGGAGATTTGGATCTCTTGTTGGTTCAAAAGACTGGAATGCAACAAACAAAATATGACTTCTATGTAAGTAGGTCCCGTGTTTGGGAAGTGTTTCAATATAAAATTATCCATGACCCCTACTATAAGGATGTTCTTATTGACACTGAGGCTCTTTCCTCTCTCCCGCAGGAACCGACAAACATATCCTCCTCCCTTAACTCTATTCCTATAGACCTTCCAGGCTCTCACTTCTCTAAGCCACAGGATACTGACAACCCTCCTTCCAACCCCTATGAGTATCTCGAGGAGACATCCTCATTTGTTCCTTCATACCCAAACACTGGCACATAAGAGGAGTTGATCGAGTGGTACCTACTTTCAAATGGCCGAGCTGCACCCTGCACCTTGCCTTGGCTTGAAGTCAGAAAATCGCCAATTAATGAATACACCACTGAGGGCCTTTTCTCAATGGCTTTTCCATGTTTGTTTCCAACTGGTGTAACATTGTTTAAACAACCACACATGAAGGATGTTCAAATGCATGAATATTCCCTCCACCTAATGCACTACCATGATGATTGTTTTAGCTCACACCCCAGGTTCCAGTACTACTTGCTTAACCTTATTATGAGACATAGGAGCCAATCTACAGCTGCAGTATTCATGAGGTTGAACCTTGAACATGGTGTCCCACCTACTATAGGCCAACTATGGAAACACCTGCATGATTTCCCTGATGATTTCCTTCCACAGAGTTTAATGAGATTTGGAACCAACCTGCGCGAGGGACACAAACATTTTGGTCAAAGAGCAGAGGGGAAGGTCTCTGACATGATTGAGCAATTGGGAGCACCTACACTCTTCTTCACTCTGAGTGCAGCAGACACAAAATGGCCAGACCTACATAACATCATGCTAGGTTTGTCTCCTGGTGAGGCCCGTGCGGCACAACACTGGAGGACCATGAACATTGTTAACCACCCTCATCGTGTCGCTGCTTACTTACTTCAAAGATTCACCATATTCCGTGAAGAAGTGTTACAGAAACATCTTCATGCCAAAGACTACTGGTACATGTAAAATTCTTCAATGCTCTCTACTTTTCAGTTACTTGAATACAAAATGATTAACCTTCCTTTACCTGCAGGTATGAATGGAAAACATAGAGGTTCAATACATGTTCATGGTTTTCTATGGCTTGAGGATGCTCCAGATGTTGATCGCATCGACTGGTCAAATAATGAATCTGTCGACAAAGCAAGAAAATACTTTGATATCTACATATCTGCATGGAATATGCGCCCTCCTTCCGTCCGCTCGGATTTTTTTCACAGGAATATCCAGGATGACCCTTGCCTGTTAGTTTCATCTCAGGTGCTTGCAGTTTCCCCGTTGCAGGATTTGGAGGAACTGATAAATCGTGTTCAACGACACATGAAGTGTTTCGAGAATACTTTCCTTCAAAAAAAAAAGCCGGCTCCAGTGTCGATACAATGCACCTTGGGAGAATAGAGCCACTTCTTTATTGTTTGTTGATGAGAGTGCTTCAGTTAAATACCTCCCTTCAAGGAATGATGATAGATTGAACACACACAATCCAACAATGTTATCCATATGGAGAGCCAATATTGATTGTCAACCTGTGCTATCTTGCCATGTTGTCCTTAAATACATTGCTAAGTATGCTTCCAAAGTGGAACAAAGGTCATAAACATACCACCAAATGCTTTCTAGATTGTCAAGAGGTTTAGATCCTGATCTGCCTACACATTTAGCCATAAAAAATGTTAATTGAAAGTGTGGTTGAACATGACATTAGCGCACAAGAAACATGCCACATGCTCCTCAAATTTCCACTTGTAATGTGCAGTCGCACTTTTGTGACGCTAAATGTAGGTAGAAAAATCTTAAGAAGATTGGTTGAAGCAGAGTGTGAGGATGCAGAAACATCCATGCTTTTAGATGCATATAGGGTCTGACCTTCAAACATGGAAAGCCTTCCACTCATTGAAGTTGCACGCGACTGGAGTTACAACAAATATCGCAAGCACAATAGGTGGAAGAGTCATACCCATCCAGCTATTGTTCAGGTGTTCCCCAAATTTCAATGCATTCCATCTAAGGACTCCCCCTCTTTTGAAATTTTCTATTGGTCTGAACTCCTTCTATACAAACCTTTCCGCAACATTTCTACTGATATTGGTTCAACACCTCAACAAACCATTTCTAATTGGAGCTTGTTCAGATACAATTATCGGCCTTGGCATATTACACGACATGAATCTAATCCGTCACACACCTCCGACAGTGACACTGAGTCTGAGGTCGAGCCCCCCCTTCCTGTTGAGCAACTATATGATTGGAAACTGTTGGCTCGATTCCACCCCAGGTAACACTTCATTCCTTGACAGCTTGCAAATGTTGGGACTTCGTGAATTTGACACCCTTCACAATTGGAGTGCACATCATATTCCTATTGCTCTGTAGTCTCTTGGCACCACTTTCATCGAAGATAATAAGGAAAACCATATTTCAGCTTCCTTCGTGGATAGATTTAACCCTCCAGCTTTAGGTTTATCTCTAGAACAACAACAAGCTTTCAACATAGTTATTCAACACTTCACACACAGATCCAACCTTCCTCCACTGAGACTTATTATACAAGGGACTGCAGGTACTGGAAAATCATTCCTCATTAACATTTTAAAGTCTTCATTTTCCTCTTCATCCAGCCAGGGCCTTTCACCTCTCCTTTTGCTTACCCCAATAGGAGTTGCTGCTTTCAACATTTCAGCTTCGACAATACACGCAAGCCTCTAGATTCCCATTAAAGAACTCAAACCCTTAGAGGGCCAAGCTTTATCATCTCTTCAAGACTCCCTCAAGCACATCGAATACATTTTAATTGATGAAATGAGTTTTTTCGGGCCAAAGTTGCTTTCCAGAATCGACTACCATCTTAGGGAGGCTTTCTCGCACTTCAAAAATTCAACATTTGGAGGTAGATCTATGATCCTTGTTGGAGACCTCGGTCAACTTCCTCTGGTTATGGACATCCTGCTTTATGCCAGCAAGTCTTACAGAGCTACCCTTTGGTGAGAATTCAACATATATGTCTCCCTTCATTCAATCTTCTGACAACAAGGCTCTGATCCAGCATAGGCATCATTCCAAAACTTGCTACTTAACATTCGTAACGTCATCCCTCTGATCTAGGACTGGGAAGCTCTTATGTCAAGATCCGATTCCTCCCTTTCCAAACAAGAAAGCATTGAATTTAAAGAAGGCCCTCATCTTTTCGCTCAGAATGACCTTGTGGACTCACACAACCTTATTATGTTGAAGTCCCTTAACTCTCCTATAGCCAGATCAATTTTCGAAAAGACCAGACGTTCTACATTTGGCAATACTGAAGATGATCAGTTGAAGCCCAAGGTTCTTCTCTGCATCAATCAGAAAGTAATGCTTTCCGTAAACTTGTGGGTTGAGAAAGGTCTTGTCAATGGCACTACTAGTTCTATCATCGACATAGTCTATGAGATATCCTCCATCCCTCCAAGTCTGCCTCTTTTTATCGTCATCAAATTTGATCATTACACAGGACCTCCATGGGATTCAAACAACCCCTTACATGTTCCTATTCCTCCCATTTCTAGAGGAGGGCATAGACAACTACCACTCAAAATGGCTTGGGATTTTCCTATCCACAAATCTCAAGGACTTACACTACAACTTGCTACAGTGGACATTGGTGGAACTGAAAAACAAGGCCTGACATTCACTGTTGTCTCAAGAGTTCTGTCTCTTTCTTCCCTTCGTATTTCTCTAGCTTTCTCTTTCTCTTGCTACTCTCGCATGTCCTCCACTCCCCTTCTACAGTCCAGGCTACAAGAGGAATTTTGCCTTCGCTCCCTTCCCTCTTCTCTCCCTCGCCCTGTCCAGCCCTCGTCTTAGCTCCTTATAGCAGTCATGGTCCCAAACCTTCTTTATAATAGTCATGCATGTATATATCGCGTGTATTTTTTATCGATGCCAACACCTTTTGGTTTGGATTTCTATTGCTAGCAACTAGTTTAAACAACATATTTGATCTATGTTTGTTTACAAATATGTTCAAAGTTTCATGTTGCGCTCTACTTCTAGCCAGATAACAAATGTATTTGTTCTACCTCGCTATTATTCTTTTATATTTATCATTCAAGATCTTGTTGCGCTTTTTTTTTTCACGCTTTTCTTAATTTGACCATATCCCCACCACACTATATAATCTTCTAATCTAAACATATTTGATCTATGTTTGTTTACAAATATGTTCAAAGTTTCTTGTTGCGCTCTACTTCTAGCCAGTCTAATATAACTAATGTTTTTGTTATACCTCGCTATTATTCTTTTATATTTATCATTCAAGATCTTTTTGCTCGTGTTTTTTTTTACACGTTTTTCTTTTTTTGACCATATCCCCACCACACTATATAATCTTCTACTCTAATATACGTTAAATTTCATTTTATTATCCATTATTTTAGATTTCCTCCACTTCTTTTCCTTATTTGACTCCTACCATTACTTGCATTTACGGGATATATTCATTTTTAACACTCTCCACTTTCCTTCACTTTTACCACTTTTCTTTCCCTCCTCCATTTCCTTTTCCCTTTTACATTTCTTTTATCCTTTCAGTCTAATGCATTCTTCTTCTCTACTTCCTTCTCCTTGTTCCCCAACCTCTCTTTCGGCGTTATCATTGCACACCTCACATTCGATTGCTAGTTTAATACAAAAAAAAACTCATATGGCTATATAAATAGTTTAGCCAATCAGAAATCAAATCAAGCATTTTAGAAAAAATTGAAAAACAAATATTTCAGAAAAACATTATACTAAGCACATTAACTACCAAATGAAAATTTGTGATTGGGTATTAAATTAAGAAAAAATTTTTGTTGATGCCTATATATTCTGCCTTAGGCAAAATATGCATATGCAGATCTCATATCTCAGAATTAGAAAATCTTAATTTTAAAGATGAACCAAATTAGGATCAAATGCCACATCTTATGAACGAAGGGACCTGAAAAATAGAGGCATTCGATTTATTACTTTGTTTTGTGTCATCTTCATTGTCGTCCTCTTTGCCTTAATGCTCGCCCAGTGACTTCTGGTTGCAGATTTTCGTCAACAGTATATGGTTGCAGGTTTGATCTAGCAAGACTTGATAACTCGGGAGGGGAAGAGCTTAGCTCTACTTGAGTGTTGTTGTCATCATTATTTGGTTGTAGGTTTGATCTGACAAGAGACAACTCGCGGAGGGGAAGAGGTTAACTCTGGTTCAATGTTGTTATAATCATTATTTCGTTGCAACTCCGATCTGCTCTGTCGATTGTCTTCATCACTATTTAGGGCGAGGATCAATCTACCCATATTTAATCGACTAGGTTAATGGATTTTTTTTCCAGTGTCTCGGACGTAAGCAAAAATTTGCAGCCTTTTTGCATACAAGCATACGTCAAGATTTTCATCCTCATTATTTAGAGGTTGCGAGTCCGATCCGTCAATAAAGAAGTCGTGATCCACTTGCACGGCCATTCTTGGAAATTGAAAAGAAAAAATGAGGTTGCAGTTAAAAGTAGTGTACAGAAAAATAAAACATCGTAGGAAAATCTGTAACACTCACAGAATACGTAGGCTTCCAGTGGACATGGTCACATGGCACGGAGCTGCTAAAACAAACCAAATATTTGGCTTTGTTGTTTACAAATCGCTGGGGACATGTTTACATGATTGGGAACCTTGGCATGTTGCTCATACTCCTATTGCAAGGTCAAGCGTGGTAAAACTCTGTAAGATTGAAGACGACCGTGAATTTGGTGAAAGGGAGGTGAGAAGATTGAAGGTAATACTTCCTAAGAATGAAGAGGACACTGAATTTGAAGCAATGAGAGATGCAGCAGGCGAATTCAGTTAACTATTTAATTCTATGGAGACTTCTGTGTGGCTCATGGCCAGGTAATTTGTCATATCTGTATATTTCATGATTCAAAAAAATCAGTTAAATAATCAGTAAGGAAATAAAATTGGGATTTTTGTTTTTTAATTAAAACAGTATTCAATTGTAATTGGATAATTATTATCCAGCAAAACCATGAGCATTTTAAGATACTGATTTTAATCATCCACGTGGACCCTATTTCTATGGGTTTCAACCTCAACAAGAAATTAATAATATAAACCAATTCCCATAATCTTCTCCCATGACAAGACACCATTGGTTTATATGGAATCTACATTTTTTTCAAAGTCACTCGACATAACTAATTATGGTGACGTGTCGTTATGTGGGCATATTACAATATGTAAAGAACCTAACTTTAATGATACCCGAGACATAGAAAATTCAGAAGAAAAGACACTTTGCAGCTGATTTCATAGGCAACAATCTGAATTCCCTGACAGAGTGGACTAAACAATTGTCTAAGCCTCACGGATGGAAATCTCTACACATTATGTAATTTTGTAGATTTTATTTATTTATTTTTACTCTATCAAAGTTTTCTTATTAAGGATTTGAGGGGATTCCATTCTAAAAAATTCACTTTCAATCTCCTTCAAGTCTGATCTCATGTCTTCTTTATTGACACATTTAAGATTTGGAATATTAATGGATGACCACTTAGAGCTCAATCCAAATAGACTTCACAGGGGTGTTAACTCATTGTTGATGGAGATTTTGTGTAGGGCTCAGTTTGATCATTGTTTGCAGGGTTAAAATTGATGAAGCTTAGCTCCAATGGAGATTAGGGCTTGACTTCATCCGTTTGACAGGTTGTTACACCCTCTATTTGTTTGGTCTCCGCTTTGTTTGACGCATCTGTATTTTTTATTCACAACAATAAACAAAAATTGCCCAAGTTGCAATGATGCTCACCACTTGATTAACTCAACTCACCTCCTCTATATAAACCCTCTGCCCAACTTGGTTAACAAAGGACTCAGGTTGGTGCTTGCACACTTGACTCGGTCAAGTTGCACAACAACTTTTTGGTGGTTGTTAAAACCTTCCCAATGGTTTTGTGTAGAGCTATGTTTGTAGCTCAGTAGCCTCCGAATGAGTAGCTCGATCTCAATGCAAATGTTTAACTCACGAAAGCAAAACATGCCCTGATCCTTGATCAACTCGGCGGGGAGTATAATAACTTGCCCTTTCAATGCAACTCGCCTCCTTAAATGCACAAATTGGTGCAATTCAAAACTATCTGATATGACTATGTTCCAAATAGTTCAGTGGGAAGTTCTATACTCTAACTCACCCTTTGACTCGGATCAAACAGATGCACTATTTGGTGCATGCAATGCCCATCTCAACAGATGTTTGAAACAACTCACCTAGAATGGCTCGAACCCGATGCAAGGATGGTCTCAGTGTTGGACTCAATGACCTGGGTCTTGAACAAATCTCATCTCACCTGCAAATAGTGAACATCTCACCCTCAAGAATCCCAACTCACTCCAATACAATAACAAAACTTGAAATTTGACACAGACACCTTCAACTAATTGTGTTTCTCCAAATGCAACCACCACGTCTCCTATGAGATCATGTCAATTTTCACCTTTAGCACCATACATGTTCTTTTTAGCCGTGGTAGTACTTCGGATCATTGTTGCTCTTGTTTTAAAGGGAATGTCTTAGATATTTGACTATCATTTTTTTTACAATTCTTAAAAAAATAAGTTTAGTATTGTGGTAATGGGAAATAAAATGGAACAACCTACCTTTGAATGGGGACAAATATCATAAGTGTCTCATTATGTCAAGGTCCGTTATTGTTTTTGGCTACACGACAAAAAATATAATAAATAATATATTTACTTAGTTTATATATCATATTTGTATGTATTGTTTAATATAATTTTAGTACATATTTATTTTCACCAATAGGTGTCCACCTTTGAAGATGCCCTTGCTGGAAAGTGTAAAATTCTAGGGGTTTTAACTTTACATGTTGCCGGATTTTAGATATTTTCCTACAGTCCTAGATATTTTCCTATCCTAAATATTCATCTATAAATTCATCATGATTTAGAGGTAGACAGTGTAATTGTGTACACCAAAATTGGAGGTCCTGTGACCACCATTGATGAAATCCAACAGGAGGAACAACCGGGTGGGTGTGTGGAGACCTCATTTGGAGAGTACTTCTGAGGTTGTTGCGATGCAAATGCAAGGATTGCTTTATATATTATAGATCAGATGTGAACTTTTCAGAATTTCAATTTTTTTTATGGATTAACAAACCTTAAAAATTTAGTGAAGAATGTTAAATCTTTGAGCTACGAATTTTTGCATTCATGGGATCTATCATTAATATTTATTACATTACCCACTAGGCACATCATCATGACTGCTTCCTAATGGTCAGTCTAATTTCATCTTCATTGCCAAATTGGGCATCACTCCTTTCAGATAAAAATGGTGTTTACATCAAGAGGTCTTTGGGGAAAAGTCTAAAAATGCATTGTGGTGTTGGTATGTTGTGTGTAAAGATCTCAATTATTTGGTTTGGAGAAATCATTGGAGTTACTTGTTTGAGTACCAAATACCGGTAAAGAAGGAAGAATGAAAAGCAATCTTCTATTTTTTAATTTTCTTATTATGATCTATGTTATGTAAAGATTGTTTGGTAAATATGGATCTCTAATTCATATCCTTAATTTAATAATGCCCTGCTCCACATCAAATTCTTTTCTTAGACACCAATAAGGGCCATGGTCACAACAGCCATTAATAATGCTCAATTTTTAATCTTTTTATGAAATGAAGAGTGTTGAACTTGGATCTTTCGATAACAAATGAAAGTTTGTTTCTCTTCTCATCTTGCTTGTAGTCATTCAAGGCAGATCTTAGCATTAATGATAGCTAAGAATGTATTTTGCAGACTGATTTTTTCAGAATTTTTCTTTGCCTTCTATTCTAGGATAAGCCTCACTTCCCCTGGACTTGTCGGACTCTACACCGCCCATAAAAAAATTAATTAATAAACACATAATACATCACCTAGACCATATTACGGATTACAAAAAATAGAAGATTTATAATTTTCCATGCTGGATTACACAATTTTTGTTTACTCGCAAAAGAATCTTTGAATAAAAATAATTTCTTTCGGAAAATCATGTACATGAATTGACATGTAATATACTTTACAACCTTTCAATATGTATTATCCGTCTTGCTGACAGAATCAGATGCAAAGCCTTCGTTTCCTTTCCAAACGAGAACATGATCGACCCATTAATGGAATGATGAGCAACAAAGTTGGCGATCTTGTCCATGGCCAGGCCCATATTCTGCATTTTTTTCCTATAAACCCTCGTATTCGCACATTTTCTGGCTGGCAATAACTAGGAAATGGTAGATCTGATGGCAAGGAGAACGAAATCGAACCATGAGGTTCTGTGCTGGTCGTTGGATAGAAGAATCAAATCCAGCTATAAATTTGCGTGCAATGTCTTTGGTTTGAGAATCGTTCCTCTTAGTGCAATGATTGCTCATAATGGTTTTGTTATTTTTCGTGTGGGAACTCAAAAACGGCACCGAAGATCGAACCGTCGACCTTGTGATCTCGAAAAACCAAAGGCGGTGGAAGTCGAACGGATGGCAAAGGCGGCTTTCAGAAAATCAGATTTCCATGGAGTCGTGATTACATTTTAATAATTCCCTCTGAAAAGACGTAAAACCTAATGAAGCAAAGTCTTTGCCCATGCAAACACGATGTGTTTTAAACGTATAAACGATGCAACTATGACACATGCTTTTCTGGTTCAATACTGTTAGATATTTTCATTCATGCTAAAATGATATTTCGCACAAGGTAACATAGGCTGTAGGCCATCCTCACATCCATATTCAGCGTCCATTTCATATGGGTGCATGTTACTAATTGGTAGGTAGTATATTTTCCGAAGTTGAAACAGAAATGGAAATGGTGGAGGAAAAAAAAATTAAAAATCAGGGAAAGAGTAAATTTTCGTATTGCAAAATAGCAGGAGGTTCCCAATGTAACCTCCTATTTATTCTTAAGAGTACATCAGATCAATTAAACTAGACCATTACAATGTGCAATGGATTGTTAAAGAGAGAGAAAAAAGAATGAAAGAATTGAGACGTTCTGAAGAACCTTTGATCATCTATCGTTGCAAGTGCTAACAAAGAATTCAAATTTTATTAAAATAATTGAACGAATAGTGGAGAATGCTATGGCTTGGAATTGACCGTGCATTATGGTGGATGGATGTTGGGAAATTTCTTGGTGTTAGCATAGTAATCATAGATCATATCATTTTTACGCGCTTTGTACCTTGCTTCCTCTCTATTATTGTGCTCTTCATTCTTTCCATGGCCATCCATGCGCACGAGGATGACAATGCCTTTGTCATTTGCTATCCCACGCCATCCCCACACCCCGTGTTTGAATCCCTCGTCTCCGTAGGCTACACCTAGATGGCCCAACTCCTCACCCACCCTGACTATGCCTCCAAGTTCGACCTCACAATCTTCTGCGATTACAATGTGGACAAAAACTATACACATTGTAATTCACATTTCACCACATATTACAACTCTAACAATATCATCCTCAAGAGCCATCGAAACTATCTCACCAAATGCAATCAACAAATATTCAACTTGATCGACTCAAATTTTTTAGCTTACTCCGCATGCGTTGGAAATCAAGAGATTTGCATTAGGGTATGGACATCCAATATTAAGGCAAAAGAGGAAGTGTTGTTTGTTGAATGTTGTAGTCATACTACATTGTTCGATCCTCCCCGTTACACACTTCAAACAATTGAATATAGCATACATTTTACCGAAAAATATAACTCAAACAAATTTAAAATTGTTATCCTATGCTGACGTAATTTACAATTCATGTGCAATTGCTAATTTGCTAATTTATTACGCCAAAGGCATTCTACAGTGAACTAAGACCCATTGGGTCTGACACATGACAAAAAATAGAGGGACGTGATTTACATTTTCATTGATGTACTTGCATATTTTCAGCCTTCCATGTGGTGTGAAAGGAGGAGATCTCGGATTTGGCATGTCATAGTTAGCCGTACTTCCCAGCTACACGCCGGTGTGTGGAAGATTGTAGAAATTACGCACATAAAATAACAACTAACAAAAATAAAATAAATAATTAAAAAATAAAAAAGATTATTGCAAACTCAGATCACCACTTTTGTGCATATATTTCTCCTTCCTTCTCAGAGCTTCAGCTCAATACAAACTCTCTGAATGTGTTTGATATAAAAACACTAACAACTGCCTCTAAAAATAGATGACGTCATCTAACAATAAAACACTCAAAACTCCTAAAAATAGAACTTAAAAGGACATGCTTTTGTGCAATACAAAGCTTTTGATTTATTTGCTTTATAAGCTTTTCCTAAAGTTAGGTATCTAAAACTAAACTTAAAAGTAAAATCATGTAAAAATCAAACTACTTTTTACTTTTCTTTGGGAAAAATTAAACTTTTTCTAACATTCCCCCTTAATTTTGACCTTCAAGATTTTATTTTCTTCGAGCTGAGTGTGCACTTCTAGATCTAAAATATTCCAGATCACAAACTCCCAAACAACTTCTCAAATACTCAAAAAATTTATTTCCTTTAAAGCTTTTGTAAAGATGTTTGCAAACTAATCTTCGGATCTATAAAATTCAAGACAAATTTCCTTTTTTTTAACCAACTCCCTGATGAAGTGATACCTTGTGTCTATGTGTTTGCTCCTCTTGTGAAAAACATGATTTTTAGACAATGTTATTGCTGAATTGTTGTCACAAAAATATGTGTAGCATCCTCTTGATTCTACCTTAAATCTTTCAATACTCTTCTCATCCAAACAATCTGACATGCTGCTCCTGTTGCTGCTACATACTCTGCTTTCTACTCAAGATAATGTGACTATAGGATACTTCTTTGATGCCCATGAAACTATGCTTGTCCAAAGTAAAAATCATACCCAGATGTTCTCTTTTTGTCATCAAGTACTTCTGTCACTGTCACTGTCTATGTAACCTATTAGTTTGAACTCATTTGATGATGAATACAAGATTCCATGATTCTTAGTTCCACATACATACCTCAAAACTATTTTTCTAGCTTGCCAATGTGAGTCTTTTGGAGATTCCATGAACCTTGAGATGAGGCTCACACCATACATAATATTTGGTCTTGTGGCCATTAAATACATGAGACTTACAACTAGTCTTTTGAACAATGTTGGATCTACAAATGATCCATTGTCATTTTTTCTTAACTTCAAACCTACTGCAATTAGTGTTGGCACTAACTTACAATTGAACATGTTAAATCTCTTCAAAACATCATTAGCATACTTTGTTTTTGAAAGTAAAAACTCCAGCATCTGATTGTTGAACTTCTATGCCTAGAAAATAGTGCATGAACCCTAGATCTGTCATCTCAAATTATTTCTTCATAGCTGATTTGAATGAATCTGTAGATAGATGTTACAGTGATGAGTAAATCATCCACATATAAACAAACAATTAAAATTTTACCTTCCTCATTGATCTTGATTTATAAGGTAGGCTCACTGTTTCTCCTACTGAAACCATTATGTATCAAATAAGAATCAATTCTACTGTACCAAGCTCTAGGTGTTTGCTTGAGACCATAGAGCAATTTTTTCAACCTATATACCTTTCCTTCATGACTTTCAATCTCATAACTTTCTGGCTGATTCCTATAAATTTATTCTTCAAGAAAACCATTCAAGAATGCTGATTTTACATCCATTTGATAATTAGGCCATTTGTTTTGAGCTATGATTGTTAAAACCATTCTTATCGTGTCCAAATGTGCTACAGGTGCAAATGTCTCATTGTAATCTAGTCCATATTGCTATGAAAAACCTATGGCAACTAGCCTTTCTTTATATTTTTCTATTTTACCATCAGTAGTATATTTGGTCTTGTAGACCCATTTCACTCCTATCACGTCCTTTCCTTCTAGAAGATCTACTAGTTCCCATGTCTAATTCTTTTCTATGGCATCTATCTCATCATCTATGGCTTGAACCAAAAATTCATTTTTTATAGCCTCTTTAAAGTATACTTGATCTGTAACTTGAGAAAACAATGCAAAAACTAAAAAACTATTAGTTGTATCAACATTATAAATCTCACTAAGACTCCTTGTTTTCCGCTACAAAGGGTTATCTAATGATGGACTATTTTGTACTGAAGGAGTAGATTCTGGTGTTCCTTGTGGTGTCTGTTGGATGGTTGAAGATGCTTGAAATATTGGAGACCTCCTAAATGTAGATGGAGGTGTAGCTTGTGCTACAACTTGTGATGCATGTCCAAGATTTGAAGAAGATACAATACCTTGCTGCTCAATCCTTTCATTTGCCATATCATCATGAGGAATATATGCTGCTACACTAACTATTTTCTCAATACTTCCATCCCATGCCTCATTTTCAACAAACTGTACATCTCTACTGATTATGACCTTTCTAGTAACTGGATTAAAAAACTTGTAAGATTTTGTATTCTCTGAATATCTAACAAATATGCACTTTTCTCCTTTGTTTTCTAGCTTCTTCCTTAACTCATCAGACACATGTACGTATGCCACATAACCAAAGATTCTAAAATGAGAAACATCGTGTTTCCTTTTAGTCCAAGCTTGTTGAGGAACCATGTTTCAAACAATTTTTGTTGGACACCTATTTATGATGTAAACAACAGTTGCTATTGCTTCTACCCAATAATCATTTGAAAGATGTTTTGCCTTCATCATATTTCTCTCCATCTCCATGATGGTTCTATTCTTTATCTCTGCCATACCATTCTATTGTGGTGTATACCTTGGAAGTAAGTTTTTTGTGTATACCATGATATTTGCAAAAATTCAGAAAAGCGTTGGAAAAATAATCACCTCCTTTATCTGTCCTCAAAAATTTGATGTAGTACCCACTTTACTTTTATACTAAAGCCTTGAAACATTGAAATATATCAAAATCATCTAATTTACGTCTCAAAAAGTACACCCATGTCTTCCTTGTATAGTCATCAATGAATGTCATAAAATATGAACAATCTCCGATAGAATTTGTTTCCATCAGTCCACATAAATATGAGTGAACAATTTCAAGTGGTGCACTTGTTCTTTTTGTTTTGACAACTGGGAAATATTCTTTGTGTTGCTTCCATAAAATACAACCTTCACAAACTCTATCTAGTTTCTGAATCAAAGGAAAACCTTTCACCATATTTTTTCTGTGTAATAAATTCAAACTAACAAAGTTTAGGTGACCAAACCTGAGATGCCATTGCCAAAATTCATCTTTTTCAACTGAGTGAAAATTTGATTCAATCTCTTTAGCTCCAGACTGATCTGTAGTATGAACTCCGGATGTGGCTGGTATAATCTTCAAAGGAAACATTTTGTTGCTTGTCATCTTCAGTTAAGCAATCACCTGTTGATCTGAAAATAATCAGATTATTACTACCTAATCTCTGACCCTTATAGGCTTTCATTATTTGTCGATAATTTACTCCTTTTAAGTAATCAATTTAAAATAAAATGTAAGACATTAAAGACAATTGCACAAAGATTGATTACGAAGTTCAGCAATAGCCTACTTCTCCGGGTTCATGGCTGAACCGTTCCACTAGTCAAAACTTGTAAGTTATAATAGTACTTTCACAAGAAAACCTAATGAAATTTTACGTGCCTATCAGTACACCAGTTCTTCGTAAACTTCCGATGATCAGTCAAATTTTTTTTCACCTTCCTGATGCACAATCTCCATCGGCTTTGATCGGCCTTCCTGACGCTATCAATGCGACGTTAGCACTCTGGTCGACAATTCAGGATTTGCAAGTAATTGGTGTGGCTCAATGGGCCTATTGGGTAGTTTATAATTTACTCCCAATCACAAATATTTCGTCTACTATTGCTTAAAATAATAGGCCAATCGACAATATTTTTTGACACATCTCACAAATGAGGTTAAAAAATAATAAGCTTCTCAGACTAATGTGTGTCCCCACAATAAGCTTAACAAATAATAAGCTTGGGGTCTCTGTTTACAATGCAAATGGGTTCCCTATTTATATAATTTTAGGGCCCAAAAAATATTCACTTACATATTATCTTTAGGCTATATTTAAACCTTAGCCTCACCCGTAGCAAAATTAATGGGATTACATACCCATATAGGGCGGTTTGCATTTTTAATGGGATAAAATCCCAATTTGCCGCATTTGCATATGAAATGGGATTAACATCCCCATGTTAGCGGCTAAAGGTGAAGGCATATCGAAGTGGGTGTAATATCCCACATTTGGTGGAATTTTTATTTGGGTAAGGTTTAATTACCCTTATCCCCTCCATTCTTCACGTGGATAATACCACGCATGGCTTTAAGCCCCCAACAACCGCTTCACCACCTTCTCTCCTCCACGTGGAAGATTCCACTACAACTGCTTTACAAAGGGGCTTAGCATAATGTATGGTAGCTAAGTGGGTATTATGTGGTTTATACTAATGTTTGAACATTAATATATATATGCGTGGCATTTGGGAATAATGTATAGTGGACTTACCAAGTAAATAAAAATTTGACCCATACCATGGGGTGTCGAAAATAATTAACTCGGTCATCATGTAGTCCACTTGTCATCTCTCGATAGGAAAATTGATCGAATTCGACAAGTGTGGTAGCAAGCCACATGTCATAGTGCGATTGGTACAATATTGACCAGTTGACCAGAGTTGACTTTCCCACTGTCTAAACTTTGACCAGACATCTAGAGCTCCTGATGTCCATTTGTTGCATTCTCATAGTCGTTGGAAAGCTATCGAGATGAACTTCTACACTGAAACCATTTACGGATGTTTAGGGAACTTTAAAAAATGATCCCCTGATCACACCTCCCCACCGAGAAAGGCTTTTTGTCCCAAAAAGCTTCCATATTGTCCTGAATCTGAAAAACTCTGCTGCCACCCTCAAAAGTGCTGCTGTAGTATACCCTTGGGTATTCTCCTCCAACCTTCTCACTTCGAAAAATCTGCTCCGATCCTGGGACCTATGGGTTATGGGCCCACGACGCTTCCGCTGCGCCACTCTGATATCCAAAGAAGACCACCACGTCTCCGCTTTATGGAGCTAAGTTTCTGAATGAAACCTCAACACTCCTTCTGTGTGGTGCTAAGCTTATTGATATCTGACAACAAGGATCTTCTTTGACTCTATAACACAGCTCCTGCCTCTGAGTTGATTTCGCAGAATCCAAACTAGTTTGAAGGAACTCCATGTTACGTAGAGCTTTGATTGATCCAATGTCAATGATGGACAATGAATTGTCCCTTTTTAGACCTTAACACCTCCGATGCATTATGCTAAGTCTCTGTAGACCTCAACACCTCCAATGCATGATGCTAAGTCTCTATAGACCTCAACGCCTCTGATGCATGATGTTAAGCCTCTTTCAAGACCTCAAGCCTCCAATGCATGATGCTAAGTCTGTTACAGACCTCAACGCCTCTGATGCATGATGTTAAGCCTCTTGCAAGACCTTGAGCCTCCAATGCACGATGCTAAGTTTGTTGATCAACTACCATTCGTATGTGTGGTCGCAATGCCTTAACACCGAATGATGTTCTGAGCTGATCCTTTTTGAGCTCCTCATTTTTGACATACTAATATCAGGTACCATTCTGCTACATGGTCGCAATGCCTCTACATAGAATGAATTTCCAACCCGAAGTCAATGTCAACGATGATTCAGCTACCATTCTGCTACACGGTCATAATGCCTCTACATAGAATGAATTTCTGAGCTGATCTTTTGAGAACTCTATTATCTGCACAAATGGAAGATCAATCTCCAAGCTTTATATGAGTCAATTCCTATATCCAAGTTGTAACAGGTACTCACCAACTGATTAGGAGATATGTTTGGAGCATTAATCAAATTTTCTAAGTAAGAAAATCCACTGAGTATGGTAAACCTTTCTCTCAACATTTTCTCATAGAATCTGATCTCCAAACTTAATACTACATATGATTCATCAATCTGAATTATGCAATATATAATTGAAAAATTGTTGACTTACCCATTTTAAAGGACTTTCACTTTCAGGTATTACCTGGTCCTGGGTTGACTTGTCAACTGGTGGTGGAGTAGAAACTTCCTTTTCCTTTGCAATAGGCCTCCATTTCACCTTTGGCTTGCCATTACTTTGATGGCGAGATGGATGTAGTTTCCAACAATTTTCCACCTGATGCCCATTCCTCTGGCAATGAGCACAAAAATTCCTCTTAATCTCCATCTTCTGGGATGAGGAACTCTTTCTGCCATTTCTCGACTCTGCATGATGAGATTGGTCTTTCTGATTTGCCTTGTTCCTGATGAACGGCATCAACTTCTTCGTCAGTGTTCTTATCTTCCAGCATCTGGCCACTGAATGATTATGCAATCCAAAAAAAGTACATGGAAAAGAATTCCACATATTCTGAAAATTATAACCATACTTCTTAAGCTGAAAAAGTGGATCAGAAGTTTTATTATGCTTATGATTATGGTAAGAAACTGGAGGTGGAATCTCATTACCTATTTGCTGATTTATCTTACCACATCTTTCCTGTGACGACGAAGCACAACTTTCCTGCTTAGAATCTTCTTCCAGGACTAGTGGGGTAATCACTTTGCTTTCAAAAGCTTGTCTCCCGTCAGCATTCTTAGAGCATTCTCCAATTTCCATTCCCACACTAGGATAACCCAAACCTACAAAATGAGGATGATCCTCGACCTGTATTGGGTTAGAAATGCCTTGGCCATTTTTACCAAGGCCTCTTCCATCAAATCCCATTTTAGATAGTAACTTGGATCCAATGCCTCTAGTATGCTTTTCAAACAAATGAAAGACTTCATTACCTGAATCTGAAACCGAATGGGAGGAAGAAGAAGATTCCAGTGGTGAACAACTTATAGTGTAATCATCTGCCACGGCCTATACATTTGAAGTTGAAGGTATTTCCTTCCTCTGATCACCACACTGCAACCTTGCCAAGAGCTCATTCTTGGTTTGCAGTTCTAATTTCAAACGAGCATACTACTCTTCTAAGGAGTAATACATGGATCGCAGGAGAGAGTTCTCTTCCTAGATCTGGTGATTATAAGCTTCAATTTCCTCGAGCTTTGCCTATTTAGACATCTTACCCATAGTGCACTTGTACCCTGTTCACATAAATTGAACCAACTGCACCAATCTCGAAGCAATCACTTTGTTAATCAGATTTACTAAAAAAAAATATGGAGCTAAACCAGCTCTGATACCAAACATGATCCGAAAATAATCAGATTATTACTACTTGATCTCAGACCCTTATATGCTTTAATTATTTTCCAATAATTTACTCCTTTTAAGTAATCAATTTAAAATAAAATGCAAGACATTAAAGACAATTGCACAAAGATTGATTACAGAGTTCGGCAATTGCCTACGTCTTCAGGTTCGTGGTCGAACCATTCCACTAGTCAAAACTTGTAAGTTACAATAGTGCTTTCACAAGAAAACCTAATGAAATTTTACTTTCCTATCAGTAAACCAATTCTTCAAAAACTTCTGATGATCAGTTGAATTATTTTTCACCTTCCTGATGCACAATCTCCTTCGGCTTCGATCAGCCTTCCCGATGCTATCAATGCGATGCTAACACTCCGGTCAACAATTCAGGATTTGCAAGTAATTGGTGTGGCTCAATGGGCCTATTGGGTAGTTTATAATTTACTCCCAATCACAAATATTTCATCTACTATTGCCTAAAATAATAGGCCAATAAACAATATTTGTTGACACATCTCACAAATAAGCTTAAAAAATAATAAGCTTCTCAGACTAATGTGTGTCCCCATAATAAGCTTAACAAATAATAAGCTTGGGGTCTCCGTTTACAATGTAAATGGGTTCCCTATTTATACAATTTTAGGGCCCAAAAAAATGCAATTACCATATTATCCCAAGGGTATATTTAAACCTTAGCCTCACCCGTAGCAAAATTAATGGGATTACATATCTCCATTTAGGGTGGTTTGCATTTTTAATGGGATAAAAATCCCAATTTGCCGCATTTGCATATGAAATGGGATTAACATCCCCATGTTAGTGGCTAAAGGTGAATTGGGGCAGTTTTCATATTGAAGTGGGTGTAATATCCCACATTTGGTGGCATTTTTATTTGGGTAAGGTTTAATAACCCTTATCCCCTCCATTCTTCACGTGGATAATAGCCACGCATGGCTTTAAGCCCCCAACAACTGCTTCACCACCTTCTCTCCTCCACGTGGAAGATTCCACAACACTGCTTTACCACTAAGTGGTTAGCTTAATGTATGGCGGTAAGGTGGTTAATATTATGTGGTTTATACTAATGTTTTAACATTAATATATATGTATGCATGGCATTTGGGAATAATGTATAGTGGACTTACCAAGTAAATAAAAATTTGACCCATACCATGGGGTATTGAAAATAATTAACTCGGTCATCATGTAGTCCACTTGTCATCTCCTCGATAGGAAAAATCAATCAAATTCGATGAGTGTGGTGGCAAGCCACTTTGTCATAATGCGATTGGTCTAATATTGACCAATTGACCAGAGTTGACTTTTTCACTGTCTGAACTTTGACTGGACATATGTAGAGCTCCCAATGTCCATTTGTCGACGTTCTCACAGTCATTGGAAATCTCTCGAGATGATATTCTACACTGACACCATTTAGGGATGTTTAGGGAGCTTTCAAAAATGATCCCCTGATCACTTGTGTACTTGGACCTTTATCCATGATCACACATTCGTTGTCTTCAATGTAAACTTTATCCCTTTTGTACCAATTGACCAATGCTCATAAGATTATGCTTCAAACCTGTAACATAATAAACATCCTGCATAATCTTCTGCTCCCCCCTTTTTAGTTAGAATTTAAAAATTTTTCCCTTGCCTTTTATAGTCACTGTATTATTATTCCCAAGGGTGACTTCTGACTTTACTAACTCATCCAAATTAGAATGTAAATCTAAGTTACCTGACATGTGATTACTGAAACCAAAATTCAAATAACACACATCACTAGGAATCTCTTGGGATAAATTACACTCAATAGGTGATGCTTTGGAAATCTTTTTGCATGTAATAAACATGGAGCTTGGAATAGAGCTTCCACCCTGAATTTGATTTTGTTTGTTCTGATCATACTACTTTTTCTTGCATTCAAAAGCATAGTGCCCATATCTCTTGCAAAGGTGACAGAGGAACATGTGATTTATCATGTCTCTGACCTAAAAAATGATTATGATTATGATCTTGACTATGTCCTCTTCCACTTGAGTTTGATGAACCGTTGATGTGTCCTCTAGATGAACTTCTTCCTCTGCCTCTAGGGCTGAAATTTCCTCTTCCTCTTCCATGATTTCACTAATACATGTGATGAAAAAGCTTGATCTACAACTGCATATGATCTATTCAACCTTTGTTCATGATTTATTAGTGATACATGCAAATCATCAATTGAAACCTGACTTAGATCCTTAGTTTCTTTAACAACAACTACCAAAGGATCAAATTTTGCCGGCAAACTTCTAAGAAAAAATTTGATACTTCTTTTGTCCTCAATATTTTCACCATTAGATTTAATTTGATTGACCAAACCAACTACGTCAAAGTAAAGAACAATTCTATGGAATCAAATCTTTTATTGACATGTTTTCAAAATCTTTACGAAGTAACTGTAGCTTGGCGGGTTTTACTTTCTGGAAATTTACCTTCATACGCAACTTGAAGAGTCTTGCACACAATTTGTACTTTACTAGTTGCTTCCACTACTTGGTAGAATAATTTCATGCATGGCTTGATGAATGAAGAAAAATATTTTTCGTCTTTCTTTCTTAATTCCTTCCAAGTTTCTTTCTCTTCCTGTGAGAGTGCATTATCATCATGCAGGCTCTGTGTACCCAGGTCTCTATGATTTCCCACACATCTTGGGATCTATATAGTACCTTCATGGTTAGACCAATACTCATAATTCTTTCATGTAAATTTAGAGTGTCTGCAGACCGAATGTAGAAGCCATAACTTGTTCTCAACTAGAAACTAGCTGAAAAAAGCCACGCTTTGATACCAATTTGTAGAAATTAGGCACATAAAATAACAACTAACAAAAATAAAGTAAAGAATTGCAAATAAAATAGATTATTGCAAACTCAAATCAATAGTTATGTGCATATATTTCTCCTTCCTTCTAAGAGCTTTGGCTCAATATCAAAACTCTCTAAATGTGTTTGATATGAAAACACATACAACTGAAAGGAACGATAACCAGATCATACCAAGCCAAGAACACAGATGCTAATCAGACACCACGATCTATAAGATGAAAACAATTCACCAGAATAAATTTACATAAAACCTTTGCAAACAAATGAGAACCAATATCATATATTATTATGGAACTCAATGTAATACATTGAGAATGGGCCTTACTTAAATAGACAAGGAATAACAATCTAAGAACCAGTCAAGGTCATAGATCAAGCCATAAATCAAGGAAATAACTAGTCATCAAAGAACTAGTCAAGACCATAGATTTAGGAGAGAACTAGACATCAAGGATCTAGTCAATACCATAGATCAAGGAAAGAACTATACCTAACAACTAGATAATATCTCCTAATATCTAAATAAGATAAAAGAAATATCCACATACATAAATGGGTGAGGATAAATACAATAAAGGTAAATAAAGTACCTAGGTGAACATGAGCTAAGGTAAATACCTACTCTAACACCCCCCCCCTCAAGTGAAGCTAGGGGCCAAAATAGATGTGGCATGTCCACAGTATGAGTCCCGACAACTAGGCCTGATGAGGTACTCATGTATAATAACTGGGAAAAAAGGGACACCGCAAGGTACCCAAAACCAGTAACAACAAAGTAAAGAGAGTAAAGACCCGCTCCAAGGCATCCCAAGAAGCTCAGATCAAAAAAATCGTACAATACTGAAGAATTTTGGTGTGCACTATGGTCTGAATCCATTGCTCAATCACAAAACTCAAAAACAACTGACATTGGGCTCCACCAGAATAGCTCCATATAAGGAGACTATCAATGGAGTGATGTCGAAAGTGTAAAAAAAACACCAAACATAATTTGATCAACTGTTGCAAATAGGTGTGCCACGATCCAAGAACAATAACCAAAGCAACAAGGCAAGGACACAAAATCCAGAGTGTCACGATCCAAGAAAAGCCAAGGTAACAAGGCAAGGACATGAAACCTGAAGAAGTAGGATCAACACCACACCCTCCCATACTACTGAATGGGTGGAGTGACGCTACAAATCTGTATGAGTTTTCAAAACAACTACTCGAACACTGACAAAATAACACTAAGCTCCACCATAATAGATCCCCCACAAGAGATACTTTCAACATGCCAAAAGTGTCAAAAATACAGATACAAAATCTCTCAACAAACAAGAGAGATACACTACACCTGCTAAAGAAAAATGCTCAAAACAAGAAGCATCACAATGCAGAAGGTATAGAAAGTGGAGCAAGAGGCTGAATGGTGGAGGAGCCATGCCTGTAGAGTCCTCTTAATGAATGCCTATGTCACCTCCACAAGTGATCAGATATCCACCCCAAATCAACACAAATGGATGAAGAAGATGCCTGCATATGACTTGGTGCAAAATGCACAATGGGTGCATGCAAAAGAACATCAGAATGTGTGTCAGGTTGATCATGTCTGACACTGAAAATCTTAGGTTTCTCAAGCCTAAGTGAAGATGTAGAACTCATGTGTTGCTCATGATCCTCAGAAAGAGTCGAGTGAACAAAACAAAGAGCTCTATCAATGTGTGATCCCAATGAAGTATCTACTTGAAAACCAATGTCATGATGAGAATTCCACTTAACATGTGGAATATAAGGAAACAATACCCTGTGAATAACTTGCCAATGACTCCTCTAGTGAGACCCATAGAACGGAGCATGCGAGAACTGAATGCAGTGGTATGCTTCTTAAAAAAGCCATGCAGTTGAGCAGAAGTAGGATACACAACATGTGGTACTGTAATAGGCACATATGTGGAAGAGCATGTAGTAACAAGCTTCATAGGTGTATGAGCATCAAAGAGTAGGTTCAGGTTCAAAGACTGGACAGATCAATGTCAGTGGTTACAAGAGCAACAGCTGCAAGTGGACTAGGAGCATAAATATGGTTGTCCACAATATGATGGTGATGCTGTAGGCTAGCAAGTTTGTTCTGCAGGGAGTGTATTATTGTATCCTTATCGTGAATGAGTGATTGTAGAAGAGAATTTCACTTCTTGAGCAATCTATTTTCTTCCATGAATTTTACAATATCCTCTTGAAGTCCACATACTTAAGAGAAAAGCATATCATTCTCAGAATCCATGATAGGTACAAACTACAACTCCCAAAAAATTAGGACATCGGGCTCAGCCAAAATTACATCCACAATTGATTACAACACTCCTCCATATTTGGCACTTTATAATTATAGTGTAAGTCTCAAAATAAATATTTTCAATGGAAAGAGCACAAAAAAAAGCACTTTTGTAAAAAACGACACTCAAAACCGAGTTACCAATCAAAAGTTACAAGCTTTTTAATATTTTGCTCTGTTATTTATTTTAGTTGCCACTAAAACAAAATAAATTGTTGTTGCCTTCACCACACAAATAAAATTAGAGGGGGCTCAAGTTAAGCACCTACTAGTAGGAATCACAAGTTTTAAGCCCTCATATGACCATACCATATGACCAAGGGCTAAGGGATTTTAATGGGTGGGCAACAGACCCAAAAAAAATAATCCCGCGATTTCTTTTCTTGTGGGTGCGATTCCCGAGGCAAACCAGTGTGCTTCTCTGTAAAAATTTAAAAAACCACAAAAAAATGTGCCTCTAGAATTAGCCAAGTTTACAAAAATGCATAAAAATGCATGCAGCAACAAAATACAACCAAATCCCAAATATATGAATACACACATAATTTATTTGCAAAATAAAACTTACAGACAGATGTCAACAGCAATCTCCAGCTCTGATACCATGAAAGGAATGATAATGAGATCATACCAAGCCAAGAACATAGATGCTAATCAAACACCATGATCAATAAGATGAAATCAATTCGACAAAATAACTTTACATAAAACCTTTGCAAACAAATGAGAAACAATATCATATATTATTATTAAAACTCAATGCAATACATTGAGAACGGGCCTTACTTAAATAGGAAAGGAATAACAATCTAAGAACCAGTCAAGGTCGTAGATCAAGCCATAAATCAAGGAAATAGCTAGTCATCAAAGAACTAGTCAAGACCATAGATTTAGGCGAGAACTAGACATCAAGGATCTAGTCAATACCATAGATCAAGGAAAGAACTATACCTAACAACTAGATAATATCTCCTAATATCTAAATAAGATAAAAGAAATATATACACACATAAGTGGGTGAGGATAAATACAATAGATGTAAATAAAGTACCTAGGTGAACATGAGCTAAGGTAAATACCTACTCTAACAACAACTGCCTTTAATAAATAGATGACTTCATCTAACAATAAAACACTCAACACTCCTAAAAATAAAACTAAAAAGCACATGCTTTTGTGCAATACAAAGCTATTGATTTATTTTCTTTGTAAGCTTTTCCTAAAGTTAGGAATCTAAAACTAAACTCGTAAAAGCATGTAAAAAGAAAACTACTTTTTCCTTTTCTTGTGGAAAAATTAAACTTTTTATAACAAAGATCAAAGTGAAGCAATGCCGAAGATTGGATTTTGAAGGCATCTATTGACATGGCTCTTCAATAAATGGATTCAAACCACTGAAATATGTTCATAGTTAAAGCTGCGTCATAAGGAGAACATTTCCTCTGACCCAAGTATTTCCTCAGGTCAGTATTTGGGATTTTCGTTTGTTTCTTCTCTTTCCCCAAATTTAACAGGAAACTGCCTGCATATGTTTTTAGACTCCATTGACGCTAAAGCCGTCATTGAATTTGAGAAAGAAGCAACAAACATTTTTGTGAGGAGAGCATTAGTGGAATCAGAGTGGGAGTGGGATTCATTGAGTGCAATCATCATATGCAGTGTGGTAAGTGGGTGATGCACAGATCAGTGGGGCAATACGGTCCTTTAATTCTTGAACAACAAGATCGAGTTGATCGAGTTGTTTTTCGACCTTAAAATGCATAGTGATGAATGTTCAGATATAATCACGTCTTTGATGCATTAAATTCCTCATCCAACTGGTTCTTTCTCACTCAAGAGGCATTGTGTTCGTATCTGGTTTTGCATAATTTAACCCTCCATGCATCACCGTAAATATATCCACGTATTCCCTCAACATATGTAATCTCTTCCACATAAGTCCTAAAAGACAATCTTAGAGTGTTGAATCGAGCTATTTGACTTATTAATGGTATTTAGGTGTTTTAACAGTTGTGGAAATGACATGACATGTCAAGTAAATATATATTAGTACATTTTTAAATGTTTAGAGAAATAGTTTTTTTTTTCCAAAATTCATGAAGTCCGTAAGTAGATATATTGATTAAAAATGTCAACATTTTGTTGGTGCTCAATTTGATCTTGCCTCATTTTTCCTTGAAATTCTTCAATTTGCGGGCTCTGTCGTGTTTTCTATCTCCCCATATTGATGCATGAAAGCTCTGTCCTTCATTTTCAGTCCCTTCCTTTGGTCAAGGATCACTTAAAGTCTAGAATTTGTTTTTCGTTCCTCTGTCCATGTGAAAAGATTTGTAACTTGGGTGTAAACTCAGGTTTTTCCCTTCCTTCCATTTCTCCACAGCCACATTTTATTTTCCCTGTCAATTTTTGTCCCAATACCTGTGGAAAAGTGGTCCTTTCTGATTGGATGCAGCTCGATGGATCACATTTAGGCCTTATATCATTTTTAAATTCTCTATCTTTAATGAAAGATTCATTTTCGGGTGCAAATGATGATTTTCCTACATTTTACGGTTTGACAGGTGTGTTTTCCCCATCAAATTTATATATAGTGCGTGTCCCACTTTGTGGCCATAAATATTTTAAAATCTGACTAGTAAATAATTAATTAAAAAATACTATAAAAATTTAAAAAATCAGGTAAATTCTAGATGCCCTGCACCTTGGTATTTATAGCCTCTTAAAAATGCATGTTTGGTCATTTTATATGTGTTTGGTCGTATTTTGGTTGTCAGACATAGTTTACTGAAAGTACAAAAACTACAAAAAAGTGGGACACAGTTATATGCTTTGACCCCTCTCATCTGTGGAAACGTGACCCTTTCTAGTTGGATGCGGCTTGGCGGGGCACTTTGAAAATCTAAGGCCCACTTCAACTCAAAAATCTTGTCCATGTGGAGGGCTGGCGCTCATCTAAAAATTTTCTTTTTGATTTGACCTTGGAGTTGACACCAAGGAGACAAGTGGAGGTTTCCGCTGCCTTGCACAGACTTAGACATTTTTTTCATGCGGCTGGTATAGCTTTGGTAGACCATGGACACATGGACGGCTTGCGCTCATTTGAGGATCCACCTTAGGGTCCCACCTTAATAGTTGTTCTAAGGGGACACATGATGAGCCCGCGCTTGTTCAGGGTCTCCACTTTTGGGGACCATCTCAAAATTGCTCCAGTGAGACATGTGGAGGCTTCTGTTGGATCCTCTCTATACTTAAAATTTTCAAGCAGCTTTCTAAAGGCTTGAGACATGTGGAGGGACCACACCCTAAATTTTATTTTGAAGAAGCGCCAAGAGGACGCTTGGAGGCTTCTGCTCACTCAGCCCTTGCTTGGACTTTTCAACAGTGAAGGAAAACTGTCTCGGACCCTAGACACATGGCGGCTTCTGTTGGTCCTTCAAATTTTTCAGCAAACTCTGCCAGACTGAAACACGTGGTGAGCCCATGCTTGTTTGGGGTCTCCTGCTTTTGGGGACCATCTCAAAGTGTGCCATTGAGACACATGGAGGCTTCCTGCTTGCTCCTTTTTATACTAAGACTTTTCAAAGGCCAAAAGATGATTTTCTTGGGCACAGGGCATGCGGAAGGCCTGCGCTTGTTTGGAAACTTGCCTATGTACCTCACCTTTGCATTTGTGCCAAGGAAACCTGTGGATGACTCTAATCTAAAGTTGAGAAGGGGCAGAATCAACGGTTACTGTGCATTGCATCTATTTTTCTACCATTTTTTCTCCAAGACTCCTGGAGATGTGAATACACACTGTTTTTCATCATTTTTTGATGAAATTCCCTCTCATTTTTATCTACAAAGTGTTTTTGAATGGATTTAGAACTTAATTTTTGAGTCCAAGGATTGTTAAGGTTGATATTTTGAAGTTGGAATTGCTCAGGCACTTGCAAAAACGTGAATTGCCAGAGAAGCTGGATGCTGGGACAGAGTTGCAGGGGAAAGAAAGGAAAAGGATGAAATGATGGAGGTTGCAGGCATAAAGGATGAAAAAGGTGTTGCCTCAAGGGTGAAAAGGATTACCTGTCAGATCTAGCTGAACATAGCCTCCAAAAAATGATTAAAATGAGGATTTCTCACATGACAGAATCAGAATGATTAGAAAGGACTGGCAAAAAGTTGTGGCATGGCATCATAGTCATTAGTCGAGGGTCTGAGAAACATGATCAGTTCATAATTGGTCCACCTGGAAGCTTTCGGATGTGAATTTGTTAAACGTCACTTTCTGAGGCAAAATTGGTAACAAGCAAAGGTCCCTCAAATATTCTTCTTTTTTGGGGGAAAATTTGGGATGAGTGAGCAAGTGAAATGTATAAATGCAATGAGAATACTCTTGCAAAGGGTCAGCGGTTGAATTCTTAAGAGAAAATTTGAGAGAGCCCATCTTCCTAAGAGACCAATTCTGAGAAACCTGTTAATTTCTTGTGTTTTATATTACAATCACGTCAAGTTGGTTGTGAGTGTATAACCATTGACAAGCTATGAGAATGTTCAAAGAAACTTTCCCTTTCTGATGAATCTAATCAATTTTGAGTTAATCTGTGTTAATCTTAGACCAATTTGTGTTTGCTTTATTTCAGAATGTCTGCAAGTAGTTTTTCTTATTCCTATTGCAATATTGTGTTAAATTCCCTCTGAATCACATATGATATCGTCCATGTGATAGTATTAGTGGGATTTGCAATTTCATTTCAAGAAGAGCCTTCATCCTGTAATGAGATAAATAATTTAAAATCACTTTCACTGTCATTTGTTGATATAAATTGTCTGTAAGCCTTTGAGTGTATCTTAGGCGTGAGGAATCAAGGGTCTTAATGCTTAATCGAGTCTTAAGCTTGATCCTTTGTGTTTAATTCTTGGAGATTGTGTGAAACCATGAAAATATTTGCCTCCATTGATGCACACCTTCTGTGTGAAGGAATATTTTAGCTATTCTGAAGCTTTCTGTCATTTAGCTCTCCAATTGTTGAGAAGTCTCTCAAAGATCTGGTATAATCAATTTTATCCTTCTTAATCTCCCACCAAAATTATTCAAAAACAATGAATCCATCCTGAACTACCCCTTTTTTCCCTATGTGTCCACAAATGTATAAATTCCACTACTAAAATATGTAGAAGCAATCAAGATTTTGTAATATCTTTAGTAACCTTTAACCATGTTTAGGAAATATCACCATTCTTTAAAAGTGACAACTTGTGAGAGTTAAATTGTGGTGCATTGATCATATTTTCTCAGGGCCCCCTTTCAAATTTGTGTAGAAAAGGAAATCTTCATTCTCCTTCACCAATAGAGGATACAAAATGGGTCCTCTCACCTTAGTCAAAAGGAAAAACCTAAAGCAATGAGGATAGATAAATCCTTAATGAAGGTGCTATCCATTTCTCCGATGCCTGAGTGACAAAGAGTTAGACAAATACCCTCCCTGGCTACAAAATGATTCACACTATGATCTGTTTCTAAGGGAGAATCAATTTGGATACCAACACCAGAATGACACCGTTATCGGGGACATGAAGTTGTGTGCAAAGTTTCAACACCATCAACAATGCATACAGACCCTGGTAAATGCTTCTTATAAATTTTAAAGTACAAATACGTTGTTGAAATGTCATCATGTGTCTGGATTTATAAGAATAAAGCAAAGTTACAAGTTCTGCATGCAATATTTCTAGTTTATGTGGTTTTTTGCACTAAGTTTACATCATAAAATTTAAATATGGGTAAAGGAGGGTCATATCTATAGAGATCTGCATAAATTTAGTGTTGAAAAACATTTGAGAAACCAATTTTAGTGCATTTTCACAACTAAGGTGAAAATCCTTAGTGGCGACTCCGTATTGAATGATTTTTTGATAAATGCCAGTGTTTTAACCTCTATCAATTGCAATTTATCACTAATCTTTGCAAATATGGAAGGAAGAATATCTTTCTTCGCTAGAGACCCTACCAAAAAGTTGTTTCCAGAGCTGGCAAAGATGAATATAGACCCTGCTAGAAATCTTTACAAATCTGGAAAGTTGTTGGCGATCAGAAATCAAGAAAGGAGTTATCAATTGTTGAAACTGATGAGCCTGTCATTGAAGATTGCTATGCTTCCTCAAGTGCTTTTGAATCAGTTAGTATTTTTTTAAATATGAATTCTCCATCTGGAGAGGGGCCTTCTTTTTTATTTGAAAAATTTTCATCTCATGTTGTCCTTGTGTTCTCTAAAGCTGATAGGATCTTCCAAGAAACAAAGTTTTTAGAGAACATTCATTCTGAGAATTACATTTTTGTGCCCCATAGACCCCTCAGTCCTCATCATTATATTTCTTTTGTAAGATCACCTCCCAAAAACAATATGGTCCAGCCCCCACCCAGAACTCCATTTGTTGTGAACACTTTTGGTCCTATAGATTTAAGAGGTATGGCTGGATATCCAAATGTTGTGCCCCAAGATGTTATAAATAGATTGCCTAAATTTCAAGGAAATAATGCCATTACCGGGGATCAACACTTAAATATTTTTGTCAATATGATGGAAGAATTTGAGATTGAATTTGAGGATGTGTACATAAAGCTGTTTATTCATACTCTAGAGGAAGATGCACGGGACTAGTATAAATCTTTACCAGCCAATTCCATTGATTCATGGACAGAGATGAAGAATTATTTTTTATTGCAATATGGAAATAAAATAGACCCTAGGTTTCTTTTATCATAATTTGAAAATATAAAAAAGAATCCTAATGATTCTGTTCATGACTTCAATACAAGGTTCAATAAGACCCTAAATAGGCTACCTATGATCCTGAGGCCAAGTGATGTTTCTTGTTTAATAAAATACTCTGATGCTTTTGATAAGAAAGCTACCTATTATTTAAGAGACAAGAACCCAACAACATTGAGGCAAGCCTTCACCATGGATTTGCAGATTGAGAATAACATCAAGGAAATTGGAAAACCTCCTAAGAGAGAAGGCATCAAGCTAATCAATGCAGAGAAGCCTCAGTCAAGTAAAGTTGTGGATCTAGAGGAGGTTGTAAAAACTCTAGCCAGAGATGTTAAGGAAATATCATACAAACTAGCCAAGGAAGAGAAGGGGATTGGACAAGGTTCCCAAGGTCAGCATCATCCTAGGGGTGATTTGAGATCTGATGACAGAGGAAAAGGACTCGTGGGATTAGGAAATAGACAACCCCAAGCCTGTGAGAATAGAATTTTGCCTAATCCTTTGACTGTTAGAGTTGCTGCTATGGAAGAAGCCTATGAAATTGAGTGGTGTGACAGATGTTTCTTGACACATGCCCCATGTGATGAAGACAAAGAAGTTGAGGAAGCTGATGATGACATTGATGATGATGTGTGCATGGTGGGGTGTTCTACAAGCTCGTAGCAAGGAGTAACTTTAACTGAATTAATTAGTGCCAGAACTGTTGCAGATTTCTGGGATTGCATCCACCGGGTATCACCCCTTCCTCCCTCTCATACTTTTGAAATAGATATTGTAGAATATTTTGAATTGCCTAGTAATGATTTTGAATACTTAAGGGCATTAATGATTAAAAAGTATGATGGAGGAATCCCTTCTGAGAAGGATAGGTAGTTGTTAATGAATGTTGTAGTTGGCCATGAAAAAGAGTATAAAACTAGGAGTAAAGTTGTCAAAGGGACAAAGCCTCAAGCCAAACCAAAAACTCCATTTCTCACCAATATCTCAAAAGAAACTCCTAATAAAGATACATTTTCCAAAAGCCTTGTGTCCCCAAGAAGAACTGGTATCCCTGCCCATGCTCAGACCATGAAAAATCATTTGCTGTCAGATGAGTTTCTCAGTCTTCCTCCAAATGTTGTCTTGCCCAAATATGTTCCTTATGAAATTTCCCAAGTCTTGAGTTAGATCAAGATTTATGTTCCAATTGTTGAGTTGCTTAGGATTCCTGAGCACAAGAAAAGGGCCTTTGAGTATTTGAGATTGAAAGAATAAAAGATTTCCCAAGGTAGAAATGTGAACAATGTTGAGACTCCTCCTACCATTACAGAGTTGAAAAAACCCCAAGTCCTGGTAGAACTAGATGAGCCACCTGAAGTATATTTGGGAACAACCTTGGTTGAGTCCTAACTGAATGTATATCCATTTTTCACCACTCTGATTATTAAGGATAGGTTGTTACACAATTATATGTTTGATTCTGGAGCATCATGTAATGTTACGCCTCTTGAGGTTATGAATGAATTAGATATCAAAGTGACAATAGCTTATGGGAAGTGCACTGCCATGGATTCTAGAGAGGTGCCAGTGGTTAGATGTTTCAAGGGTCTGATAGTGCAACTTTCAACCTACCGAGGCAAGAACTTAAAACTAGATGTTGTTATTGTTGATTGCCCTGCCAAATGGGGAATGTTTTTATCAAGAAAATGTGCTGCCACTGTGGGTGGTAGTGTGCAAATGGATATGCATTTTTCCACTATACCTATTGAGGGAAGCCTTGTAAAGCTGTATGGTGAAAAGAAGATGCTACATCTCATTGAGGATCCCAATAATGCTTCCTATGAAGTTTTTTACACTGACAATGATGCTGATAAATTCATTGGATTTACTGATGGTAAAGAGCATGAAATTGATCAATGCAAGTCTCTTAATCAAGTAGGTTCTCCTTGGACTTTGTTGTTTGATGGGGATTGCTCTAAATTTGGAATTGGTGCTGGTATTGTTATGATATCTCCAGGCCAGGAAGATTTTGTTTTCTCTTTTAAACTTAACTTTGAGTGCACTAACAATATTGCCGAATATGAAGCACTATTCTTGGGTCTAAGAATTTCTTGGAAATATGGTATTAGAGACATCATTTTTAAAGGAGATTTAGAGCTAATGTTCAAGCAGGTTAGGAAACTCTATGCAATAAAAAATTAGAGAATGAAACAGTATAAACATGCAGTCTAGGATTTCATTTGTGATGTTTGAATCCTTCAACATAATGCATCACGATAGGAAGTGCAATACTCTAGCAAGCAAATTGGTTGTATTGGGGGTCCAAATTTGAAAATTGTTATGTATCCCCCTTTTGTGAGTATAATATTGAGGTGTTGACTAGGCCATTTTTTCCTGAAAATGTTAAACACTCTCAAGTGTTCGAAGACGATGTCCAGGTGCAAAGGTTTTTGTAGAACCAAGTAGAATTTGCTGATCAATGTATAGATTGGGAGCCAATGGTTTGTGTGGCCGATGGAAAGGACACTTTATTTGGAAAAGACATCATTCATTTGAAGACTAATACTATTCCCAGAGGCTTGGTAGCACTTGAATCTAACTTTGATAATGTTGATTTCATTGTCAATAGACACATGTCAACCTCAAGGGATGTCGAACAACACGACCTGGGCACAAAGGATAAAAAATGAAAGATCTGGCTAGGTAGCAATCTAGGTAATGAAGAAAAATATTCGTATGTCCAACTGTTGAAGAAATACTAGGACTTCTTAGCATGGTCTTATTCTGAATTGAAAGCATACAGAGAGGATATTTTCCAGCATGAAATTCCCTTGGAAGCTCCTACCAAGCTGTTTAGGTAGAAACAGAGGCCAATCAATCCACTCTTTTCCCTGAAGATGCAAGAAGAATTGAAAAAATTGAGGTGTGGAGGAAACATACAACCCACAAGGTACTCATCATGGATTGCAACCTTGGTACTTGTCAGAAAGAAGAATGGTGATGTAAGGTTGTGTGTGGACTTTAGAAACCTGAATAGAGCATCAATGAAGGATAACTACCCTTTGCCAAATATGGATAAAATGTTACAATTGGTTACTGGTTCGGAATTATTATCTACCTTAGATGGTTTTTTTGGATATAACCAGGTAATTGTGAAGGAATCAGAGTGAATCAAGACTACATTTACCACTCCTTGGGGAACATATGTATATGTCAGAATGCCTTTTGGTCTAATGAATGTTGGAGCCACTTTCCAAAGAGCAATGGATGTAGCTTTCTCTGGCTATATTAATGATTTCATCGTTGTATATCAAGATGATGTGACTTTTTTCTCCAGAAAAAGGGGTAATCACCTGCAAAACTTAGAAAAAATGTTGTTAAGATGTAGAGAGTATGGTATTTCACTAAATCCAAAGAAGTGCAATTTTGGAGTTCATAAAGAAAAGTTTCTTGGACACATTGTGTCAAAGGAAGGGGTCATGATTGATCTTGAAAGGGTAGAATCCATCAACAAAGTCCCCATTCCAAGAACTAATAAGGGAATTCAATCCTTTTTTGGGAAAATTAATTTTATAAAAGCAAAAAATGTCTTAGGAGATTTATCTCCAACTTTGCTGAACTAACCATCCCAATCACAAGCATGCTGAAGAAAGACCAAAGTATCAAATGGGAAGAAGCAGTTGTTCAAGATTTTACTGGGATCATTTTGCTGGAAAGAAGCATTAAAGATACAACTTTGTTGATAAGTAAATGTGAGAGTTGCCAACACTTTTCTGGAAGACTAAAATCTTCAGGCTCCCTTCCTTTGCAACTTGTATCGGTTGAAGCCTTATTTAGGCAATGGGGAATGGATTTCATTGGGAAAATTTTTTATCCTTCAAGTGTAGGCCATAAGTGGATACTAGTGGCCACAGATTACTTCACCAAGTGGGTGGAGGCAATCCCCACCAAGAAGGAAACTCACCAAATTGTTATGGATTTTGTCCTGAATTATATCATTTGCAGATTTGGGGTACCTGCCAAAATAGTTGCTAATAATGCCATGAGCTTCTAGGCTAAACATTTGGTGGCCATGTTGCATGAATATGGGATCAATATGACATATGATTCTAATTATAATCCCCAAGGAAATGGATAAGCAGAATCCAACAATAAAAATATGTTAAAGATAATTAGAAGAACTTTGGAGTTGAACAAAAGAAAGTGGGGTGAGCAGTTGAAATTTTCTATTTGGGCTGATCGAATCACTATTAAACGAGCTACCAGAAAAATCCCATTTGAGTTGGTGCATGGAATTCAAGCTCTGCTGCCTTTGCATATGCAATTTTTCTTCTTTTCAATTTCTTCAACAACTGGAAGATCAAGAGGTTAGTCTCTATGATGCTTGCATAAATTAGATTGTTGAGTTAGATGAAGAAAGAAGGGCATCCCATCAGAGGCATGTGAAATTAAGAGAAAAATTGAAGAAGTTGTTTGATAAGAAAGTGACTCCAAGAGCTTTCAGTGTGGGAGATCTTGTGCTATTATGGGATAGCGGGCATGAGGATAAGGGAAAACATGGAAAATTTGATGCATTGTGGATGAGCCGTTATTCAATTGACATTCGAATGGGTGAACATACATTCTTCATAAAAGAATTAGATAGGGAATTGCTTGAATTGCCTGTTAATGACAGGCATTTGAAACATTTCCTTAATTGATTTCTCAAAATCAAAGTGTACTCCATTATATAGTGTATAGTATTCTAGCTTATTTCTACTTTCGTGTTTTTTTGTTTTGTTTCGTATTGGTCCTTGGCATCCATTTTGTTGGTTTGTTGGTTCATCCTTGGGGGAGTTGGTTGTTATTGCTCAGCTCTGCAAGCTTGTTCTTTGACTTCGTCACCCAATTGTTTCTTTTTGGCACTTGGTCTACTATTTGTTCTTGTGCCACTTGCAATGAGTGCCCATCCCCAAGTCGGAGTAGATGTTGGTGCTCAATTTTATCTTGCCCCTTTTGTCCTTGAAATTCTTCATTTTGCGGGCTCTATCGTGTTTTCTATCTCCCCGTATTGATGATTGAAAACTCTGTACTTTGTTTGGTTTCCATGATTAGTCCCTTCATTTGGTCGAGGATCACTTAAAGTCCAGATTTTTTTTTCATTCCTCTTTCCATGTGAAAATATTTGTAACTTGGGTGTAAACTCAGGTTTTTCTGTTCCTTCCATTGTTCCACAACCACGTTATGTTTTCCTTGGCAATTTTGTCCTAATACCTGTGGAAAAGTGGTCCTTTATGATTAGATGTGTCTTAGTGGATCACATTTGGGCCTTATATCATTTCCAAATTCTCTTACCTTAATGAAAGATTCATTTCCGGGCGCAAATGGTGATTTTCCGGCATTTTACCATTTGATAGGTGTGTTTTCCCATCAAATTTATATATCTCAGCATTTGTGGAAATTTGGCCCTTTCTAGTTGGATGCGGCTCGGTGGGGCACTTTGAAAATGTAAGGCCTAATTCAACTCAAAACAGGTCCAAGTGGAGGGTTGACACTCATCTAAAAATTTGCCTTTTGGTTTGACCTTGGAGTTGAGCCGGGGAGACACATGGAGGTTTCCACTGCCTTGCCCAGAATTATACATTTTTTTTCATGCGGCCGGTGCAAATTTGGTAGACCATGGACACATGGAGGGTCGGTGCTCATTTGAGGATCCACCTCAGGGTCCCACCTTAGAAGTTGCGCTAAGGGGACACGTGGTGAGCCCATGCTTGTTCAGGGTCTCCGATTTTGGGGACCATCTCAAAATTACACCAGGGAGACACGTGGAGGCTTCCATCAGCTGCTCTCTATACTTAAAATTTTCAAGTAACTTTCTAAAGGCCTGGGACATGTGGAGGGACAACACCTGTTTGGGGGCCGGCCCCTAAATTTTATTTTGAAGAAGCGCCAGGAGGAAACTTGGAGGCTTCCGCTCACTCTTCCCTTGCTTGGACTTTTCAATGGCCAAGGAAAACTTTCTCGGACCCTAGACACATGGCATCATCGGATGGTCCTTTAAGTTTTTCAGAAAACTCTGTTGGAATGAAACACGTGGTGAATCCGCACTTGTTTTGGGTCTCTACTTTTGGGGACCATCTCAAAGTGCACCTTTGAGACACGTGGAGGCTTCTGTTGGATCCTTTTTATACTAAGACTTTTCAAAGGCCAAAAGATGATTTTCTTGGGTCCATGGCACGTGGAAGGTCCACACTTGTTTGGAAACTTGCCTCTGTACCTCACCTTTATAGTTGCGCCAAGGAAACACGTGGACGACTCTAATCTAAAGTTGAGAAGGGTAAGAATAACGGTTGTTATGCATTGCATCTGTTTTTCCGCTATTTTTTCTTCAAGACTCCTGGAGATGCAAATACACACTATTTTTCATCATTTTTTGATAAAATTCCTTCTCGTTTTTATCTACAAAGTGCCATTGGATGGATTTAGCACTTAATTTGTGAGTCCAAGGATTGGTAAGGTCGATATTTTGAAGTTGGAATTGCTCGGGTACTTGCAAAAATGTGAATTACCAGAGAAGCTAGATGCAGGACAGAGTTACAGAGGAAAGAGATGGAAAAGGATGAAATGATGGAGGTTGCAGACGCAAAGGATGAAAAAGGTGTTTCCTCAAGGGCAAAAAGGATTACTTGTCAGATCCAATTGTACAAATCCTTCGAAAAATTATTAAAATGGGGATTTCTCACATGACAGAATCAGAATGATTAGAAGGACTGCCAAAAGGTTGTGGCATGGCATCCTAGTCATTAGTCGAGGGTTTGAGAAATGTGATCAATTCATAATTGGTCCACGTGGCAGCTTTTAGATGTGAATTTATTAAACGTCACTTTGACGTAAATTGGTAACAAGTAAAGGTCCCTCGAATATTCTTCTTTTTGGGGCAAAAATTTGGGATGACTGAGTAAGTGAAATGTATAAATGTAATGAGAATACTCTTGCAACGGGTCGGGGGTTGAATTCCTAAGAGAAAATTTGAGAGAGCTCATCTTCCTGAGAGACCAATTCTAAGAAACCTGTTAATTTCCTATGTTTTAGATTCCAATCACGTCAAGTTGGTTGCGAGTGTACAACCATTGAAAATATCTGAGACTGTTCAAAGAAACTTTCCCCTGCTAATGAATCTAATCAATTTCGAATTAATCTGTGTCAATCTTGGACCAATTTGTTTCTTCTTTATTTTAGAATGTCTGCAAGCATTTTTTCTTATTCCTATTGCAATCTTGTGTTAAAGTCCTTCTGAATAACACTGGATCTTGTCTCTGTGACAATTTAGTGGCATTTGCAATTTCATTTCAAGAATAGCCTTCATCCTGTAATGATATAAACAATTTAAAATCACTTTACTGTCATTTATTGATACAGATTGTCTGTAATGTTTTGAGTGTATATTGGGAGTGAGGAATCAAGGGTCTTAATGCTTAATTGAGTCTTTAGCTCGAACCTTCATGTTGAATTCTTTGAGATTGTGTGAACCCATGTAAATATGGGCCTCCGTTGATGCACACCTTCTAGTTGAAGGAATATTTTAGCTATTATAAAGCTTTATGTCATTTATCTTTCCAATTGTTGTGAGGTCTCTCAAGGATCTAGTATAATCAATTTTATCCTGCTTAATCTCCCACCAAAATTATTCAAAAACAATGAATCCATCCTGAACTACCCATGTTTGCCCTGTGTGTCCACAAATGTATAAATTCTACTGTTAAAATATGTAGAAGCAATTAGGATTCCATAATTTATTTAGGAACCTTTAACCCTATTTAGGAAATATCACCATTCTTTAGAAGTGAAAACTCGTGAGAGTTAAATTATGGTGCATTGATCATATTTTCTCAGGGTCCCCTTTCAAATTTGTGCAGAAAAGGAAATCTTCATTCTCCTTCACTGACAGAGGTTACAAAACAGGTCCTCTCACCCTGGTCGAAAGACATGGCCTAAAGTAGTGAGGATAGATCAAATCCTTAATGAAGGTATTATCCATTTCTCTGATGCCCAAGTGAAAAAGAGTTAGAAAAATCCCCTCCCTGGCTATAAAACAACTCACAATATGATTTGTCTATCTCTTAGTGTCTTGCCAAATATTTTATGCTTCTCGATTTCTAAGGGAGAATCAATTTGGATACCAACACATTTAATTTAAAATATACATGTCTTTTAGATTTCAATTCATGAAGTGTAAAATGTGGGTTTAGAATTTTTAGTACAGTTTTTAAAATTACCTCAAGTCATCTATATGCATTTGGTTGTAAATTCAGTTGTTGAGTCAAAGTCAATTAAAGTCATCAAGTGTCTTAAAACAAAAAACAAAAAAATTCACAAATATATTATTGCATGAATCTAATATCTGATGTATATGGAGAAGGTGTCTTTGTTCTATTTAAATGACACATAGTTAAATTTGAAGGTCAATTTTTAATAAGAAATCAATCAAGATAGTTGAATAATGGAGGTAATAGAGGAAATATATATAACAACAACCTCCCATCAACCACTAGAAATGGGTTGCATAGTAAATTAGTAGTTTGTTTTTTTAGTGTGCTTTCAATACTTTCTTTCTGTTGTGTTATAGTCTGAATAGAGTTCATGATATGTTACTACACTGAATAAACCTTTGGTGTGAAAGTTTGTAAAAGAATCATGTTCAATGAATCTAGCTCTTGGGGGGCAAGAGAACTTCTCCACCTCCATTAACAACGAACTATATGGCTCTCTTGGTTGGTGAAGCATTATTCTAGAGGATTACATATCGATCCCCACCCACTACAAATTAGTTATAATTATTAATTACACAATCCTTCTTCATAAATTGAATAGCCATTCGTTACTTTGGACGCAAATACATTTGGTTTGGGTGACCATTGATGGCACCATCTATGTGCCCAAACATCCCAGTGCATTGTGGTCAGATATAACAAAATGGTAATTTTAAAAATACCCTCTAGGTAAATCATAAAAGAGTTTATACTCAACAATGTATGAAACTATATGGAGTCTCAAAATTAAAATTTTGCTTTAGCAAGTTGGATAGAATTTTTTTTTGTTATCCTTTAATGTTGTCTAGTTGTTTAGTTGGGGAAGCTAAAGGTCACGTGATCGAGTCGCATAGATGACAAAGGTCACTAAAACAATGGCAAGAGATCGACTATTTTTGAATTTTCATTTTTTACAGCAAATCCACTAAGTCATTTTCCAAACTAGAGTAAAACATCATTTGTTTGACATAAGATATGAAATAGATGGTGCAGATTCATTTGAACGTTGATGTAAATAACAATCATAATCATCCACGAGGAAAAAGAGGATAAGTCATGATCAAAATTAATTTCTTGCAATAAATTTGGTCTGTAATCACCACCTACTCTCACGTCTCTGTTCATGTGATGTGGTATCTTAAACAAAACCATTGGCATCAGGATCACTTCCACTTCGGTCTACCCTACCAAATTCTTGAGTAAGTTTTTCTTTTCATTTATACAATTCATGTGGCTCAATGGTTCGATTCTTAGGGAAAATACCATGGATTTCCTCATAGGGAAGTATATTTTACTAATCCCTAGACTGCTACTTCATGCAACATTTTTTCTTACATTTATGAAAAATGCATTTTTAGGGGTGTTTCGTTTCATTGGCGCACTAGAAGCTCGAACCTCAGACTTTGGACCATTGGGAAGCACCTTTGACTATGCTTTTTTGGCATAAACAATCAAAGAACATGTCCCTGTCACCACATATGGCGATTCTTCACATAGATTTTTTCCCCCTAGAGACCCTTCGATACTTATATTATCTGTTCAGGCCGCGGTGCAGCTTGTATTGAGGAATTATGAATCTATTTATTTTTGTTTCTCAATGTAGGTGATTCTTGGTTATCTATTAGCTGTGTTAATCCATCCAAGAACAGATCATATAGTATTGTAAATAGATTCTTAGTTATGCCTCAACTCCAAGTGATGTAGAACCCATAGTTATGGATATAGTCACCATGATTAAAACCTATAATGAATGTTATATTTAATTTGTATGATCATCTCATGACTGTGTCAATGTAATCATAGGTTGTTGAACCCGGTGTTGTGAATTCTTAATTTGTGCACACTGGATACTCGAATTCTGTTTTTTAATTTCATTTGTGTCATAAAATATCTTATGAAAAATACTATTTTATAGCCAAGGGTTATAATGTAATATTTTTTTCGGTCTAACAGTTCCAAGGAGCACTTAATGTCTCAATTTGGGTGAGCTTTCTCCCATACATCATGATGTGAAAGCAGTGATTTTGGATTTAAAAATATGAGGTTATGAAGAAATGATCAATAAACAATTTAACAAAGGAAAAAAATAACCTCAAGTTTTGCAAATAAGGTTTACATATTTGAGAGAGGAAGGTTGTAAAAATATAGTGGTTCATGGTATGGTACCTTACTTCAAAACAAAATTTTGTATCATATCTCAATGACTTCGTAGTGGATGCACAAGAAATATTTATTTTCACAAAAGTGGATATGTTTAGTCTATTCTTAATGATATCCTTAGTGTGGGAGAAGAGATTTAAATTATTTTTTATGGTGTTTGTTATATGCAGGTTTTAAATAATGGTGGTTTCTCTATTCACTGCTTTGGGCCATGGCCTATGATCACCCATGGTGACTTTGTCTTAAATGGTTCATATGTCTGTTAAATAGGATGTTACACAGTGTATATACCATGTATTTTCTCTTACACTCAATCTTCTAATTCTCATTTATATAATTTTAATACCGTATAAGTTGATTTTAGTTTCACAACTTATACATATAGCGAACTGAATAATATACAAGTGAACAATGTTATATGTGGTCAACTAGTGGTGTAGCTTCGTGATGGAGTAGTGTAACATATTGTTTCACTATATTCTATGTGGTAGGCAATGTCGACACCACCTTTCCAAAAAGATGTGGAAATTTTGCTAAAAGAAAAACTTTGCAACAATTATATTTGTCTCCATACTCCTTCTCATTTATTTGCAGTGTAGAAATTTTAGGATAGGTTACAAAAGGCTAGGATTTCCATTTGTTTGATGTATGTTTTTGTCTTCATCCCAAAGAATGTTGAGCACTAATCATAATCGTATGCTTCTGATAAAGGTCCATTTGGGGTTCCAACTATTGGATACAAAAAAATGATATTACAAATATTATACATACTAGATCTCAACTCATGTGGCAAACCTTGATCATTGAAGAGGTTTCAAACTTCACAAGGAATTTTAAAATATTTAATCATTTTGTTTGGTTAATAATTTGTTCTTGTTATCACTTAATATTATGATTCTTTTTATTATTATGAAAAAATTCTCTATAAAAAATCATTGGGTATTGAATGAACTTTGAATGTGTGCATATTTGAATATTTTATTTTTTTATTCCTACATGTCCTATTAGATGGAAAAGGACACCAAATTATAAGGACATGCACATTGTTTGTTGTTTTGACAAACAATCACTCGTAATTAAAATTCCTCACCATTGTGATCCATTGTCTTATATTGTATTCATCATGCAAGGGGGCTATGTGGCCCTCCTCCACACACGTGCTTCAATATATTTACGAAGAATACATTTACAATGGGATTAAGGATTGTTGTGTCTGACACCAGTTAGAGACAGATTGGCTAAGATCCATTTTTTATGGATGTTAACATCACAGATCAATCCATCGCCATCCACCTTATGTCTTCGTCAATAAAAAACACATCTATTCAATTTGTATGGAGAGAATGCAAGATTTCATTGTCTCGTTTACCGAGAAGAGTGATCCAACATCACAATTCCATGATTGGAAATGGTGTTGTCAATAATTCAAGCATCCACATTTGTGCACATGGCAAGCAAAAAATGATTCTCCACACGACTAAATGATGTTGGCTACATATGTTTCCGTGCCTCAACACATGAGTTCACATCTCTTCCAACTTTTATTGATTGACATCCATGCATTCAACACATTTAGTGCATCCAAATGTGTTCACTCATCAATAGATTATAATATTCACACCAACCAATTGAGTTATAATCTTCATATTGAAACATTCCCTTTTTATACCCTTGGATGACCTAGAGGATTGAAGGAAGATATGGTGCGCACAATTTCCCCCTATTTGTTAATAGCCTCAAACATTAATTACGACAAAAAACATATTTCCAAATGCAAGTCTTGATAATTAATCTTGTCAAGCATAAGGGAAATGATAGTTCAAGGTTTTGTCTCGACGTTCAATGAATGGCCTAAAGGATTAAAGGAGAGCATGACGTGCACAAATTTTTCCTTCTTTTCCCAATGACTCAAACATTAATCATGCCAAAAAACAAATTTCAGATGCATGTCTCCACAACTGTTCTTCTCAAGCAACTAGGAAATTAGAGGTCAAGGTGTTTTATTAATGTTCATTTGCGTACACTGTCATCCGAACTAATAGAAGGAGAAAATCTAATCACTGTACACATGTTCACCATCATTTTTCAATCCCGTGGAAAGATCTTCTATCCCAATTTCCTTATTTATCACACCCTTTTCCTCCTCTCATGTTTATCTCCCCCAAGTAAAACTTCTTCCATACATCCCCTTGTCGTTTCCATCGCACATTTCACATGCGATTGCTAGTTTATCGTCTATTGTTATGTTTTTTAAATTTTTTTTTGGTTTTTTATGTTTTAATTTAAAATTAATTTAATATTTTTTAACATTTATATTTTATTTTAAATTTTATATTATAAACATGAATGACATCTAATTTTATAACTCAATAATTAAAAATTATTTTATATAATAAATTATTATGATATTAATTATCAACAACACATTTTAATAAAAATATGATATTATTGCTGTGTAATTATTTATGGAAGAAAAATTGTAAAAATTAAATCTCGAAGTTAAAATTAACATGAATTATCCACATTATAAATTGTTAAAAAAACCAATTGCCACTACTTTTTAATGACATAGTCTTTTAAAATAAAATTGTGTGTTACAACATTTATAGATCTTGTAAAATAAATTAAATATTTTGAAACTACACATATCTATTTCTTAACATAATATATCACTATATATTAAGGAAAAGAGATATTATATAAATATTGTGTATAGTCTAGAATTTTCTCATCATATTTATTGAGCATATTTCATACAATAAAAAAATTCCATTTACTTATAAATGAATTCATTGTGTTAAAAACAATTGTATAAACAAAGAGAAAGAATATCGAATATATATATATATATATATATATATATATATATATATATATATAATATATATATATATATATATATATATATATATATATATATATGTTAAAGAATCCTAACAAAGAAAAAAATGTTAAAAAGAACAACGTAAGAACATCTTCAGTTACCACTTTAGTAAGGGAAATTGAGAGTGTAGATACGAAAAGAAAAATCGCTGTGATAAATGGTTATAAAAGCTTATATAACCACATAAATTTAGAGTTCGGATAATCTAGAAAATGCAGTCAAATACGTATTTAAGTTTTTCTTAATTTCTTTGGTGGACAGTCAAATTTCAATCCACGCGTCTTCATCAAGTCAGAGACGAGTGTCGCATTGAAAGCACGGATTACAACTCTCACATTTTAATTTTAGCAATGCAAACACGTTACACCCAATATATTCTCTTTTCAGGCAACTGGTCAACAACAATTCAAATCACTTACACGTTTTATTCCTATTTTTAACATTGAAAACAGTCGTTATATTTTTGTAAACACTTCGTATTAGTTAATTGACAAGCTCCTATAAATTTCCATGAAAGAAAAGCACAGAAAATCAGCATAACGATAGTGGGAAGATATGAGTGAAACTATTTTGGAATGCTTATATTGTTCTCTGCTGGTCTAATTAAAGACAATGATGCTAGGTAAATATATTCTGATATGCCTTTGTAAATTATTGATTTTTAAATTCCAATATGTATTACTTATTAAAATATAACGATTACTTAATGTTTTTTTTATTTCAGCTATACATTTCCAGCCAATCCCTTCATGTTTGTATAGGGCTCATCGTCTGATTCGGCCATCACAGTCAGTGTCAGCAACCAGCAGGTGGGTGGTTACCTCTTTGAAGACATGACTACAAGCAATTGCATCGAGTAGAAAGTTCAAAATGGAGAAAAAATAGGCATTTGACATAAGTATGATTTCACCACAATTCACTATAATAACACATAACTATTCACTATAATAACACATAATATTAATTAAGTTTATGGTAAATATAACAGAGTAAATATAAACTAGTTCTAGTAAAAGAAATTGATCCTCCACAACGTGTAAAGATAAAATAAAAAATGTTTTTATTAGGTTTAATATAATACAACATTGTAAATATGACTTAGTTCTAGTAAATGAAATTTATTTAAATATGTTAAAATAATCTAACAAGGGCTTTGATAATGAAAGTATATGTTATACCTCCATCAATCTTAAGTCTTTCATGATTTAAATAATTTAGAAATCAACACTTTGGTGTATGGAAGTGTACCAACCTATTTCTTTCAAATACTTACAAACAAATAGTAAATATTACAATTTTTCCTTTTGGTATTAGATTGTTCTTGGGAAAAAATAATTGTTCTCTTATAACTTCACTATTAATTTGATTTCTATTTATAAACAGTCATTATAAATACACTAATACACTTATGCATCTAGTATTATCATAAATTCAATTTAAGATTCTATGCATGCAAACTAAAACAAAACATAAGAAAAAAATTGATAGAAAGTTACAAAAACACAACATAAGAGAAAATTTGACAGATAGAAATAGCTAACAAGTGTAAAAGACATGGTGTATACAACACCTACCAGTCAATGAATTTTAAGCTACCGTTTTTTTTACACGACACACAATAATATTAAAAAGAAACTCCATTTACTTTATCAAAATCGAAACATAGTGACAAAAAATGAACTTTCTAGAAAAACAATTGTAACATGATAGCAATTAATTTAGAGTTCTATTTTAATGAAAATATTCAAAGTTCTCTAATTTTACTCTATTTTAAAATTAGTGTTTCGTGATCTTATTTGTTAGGATCTTCTCTCACAACGTGATTTAGTGGCGATTAATTTGGACGTCGATATTTTATTGAATTACTTGGGAAGGTTTTAAAACCTCTCGGAGAATAAGATGATCCTTCTTGATTCCAAGAGCATGGCCGACCTAGTTTGTTGGCCACCTTTAAAAGCCCTTGGGTGCCAGCAATGAGATGCACGACCAAGTCTCCATACTTTGTGAATGCCTCTTCGCACCGCCTCTCCATAGCCACCACCAGGAGGACGGTGCCATTTCTTGCGTGCTCCCCATTTATTTTCTCGTATCCCCATTTGTGATATTTGCAGAAATCCGCAATGGCTTTCAGTTGGGGATTTTTGCAGCTTTGTACCTAAAATAAGCAACATCAGAAGAATTGACATGTATCTGAGCAGTATAAAAAAAATAACTCGGTAACTGGTCTACTACAAACTTATGCATATGACAATAGTTGTTGGTAACACATCTAATTCAGAGTTGCAGTAGGGATTCGTTGGCAATATAACTTTCAAGCAGATGTCTTAATGAATGCGTAACGTTAATCATATCAAAATACATTAATCCTTTTGTCAACCCGTGCTGATTTAAGTTCCCTAAAATTCATTCAAATGGTGAATTATCAAAGTAGCAATAACATTGTCATATACATTCAATCCCAATCCCTTGCTATCATCAACCAGGGCCGAATTAAGGTTTCTGAGCGCCCTAGGCAGTACTCGGAGTGTGCAAACCACCCTCCCACTCGAGGACCTATGAACCACCTATATGTGAATGTTTTTTAAATAATTATAGGCTTAGTATAACTCTTGACACATTTTATTAAAGCTATAAAGGTTTTTTCCTTTCCTTTTCCATTGCAAAACTATCAATGACATCATCATAATTTATTTGTTGTAGCGATGTCACGTTCAATTGTCAAAATAGAAAGGCTATTCAATCTTGTTTCACCCATTGTTGACCTTAAATTTCTTTTTACTCTTGTTAGAGTGGAAAATTCTCTCTAAGAACAACAATTTCCAACAGGAATGCAAAGAAACATTCGTATTGCAACATCTAGATTTGGGAACGTGGTGTCTAGTCCAATTTTTCTTAAATATTTTGACATTGATGATATACTTGTCAAGTTTTCACGTCTTGCTAATGCCTAAAAATGGATGCATTCAATGTCAAGGGAGTTTTCTAATTCTGTGTTATATGCTTTTACTAAAGAATTAGAGCATTTCAATATTGTCTCATTATCAAGATCTTTTAAATTGTTCAAAAATCCAAACCTATCATTTAACACACTATATGCTTCATTTCTTCTTGATAATTCCCTTATTAATTTTTCTATAATAACATAAAATACCTCCAACCTCATATGATCCCTTCCTGTTTGTGGAATTTTGACATCTCTCATTTCATCAAAGTAAACTTTTCTTTTTCTTTTTCTTTTATTATCAATTTCGTACTCTTCTTTTCCACTAATGATCTTAGCATGTTGTTCATATGTATCGAAATTCTCTCTAATATTTTGAATATAATCTATCAATGAATTATACTGAGTTACAACCATGGTTAAGTCAATGTCTACCTTTTGTAGATATTTGCTAGTTGCATCCATTCTTTCAAGAATACTATGCCAAATACAACACATCACACAAGTTTCTAACTTATCTAGTTTTTCGTTGATACATTTTTGCTTCATGTCGCATGGTAGTTGTTTGATTTTTGTCTTGTGCTATATTTAGGACAACATCTTGAATCTTACTATATCCCAAGAAAAGTTACTTTAACTGCATCAGCTCTAGCTGACCATCTTTTTTCAGAAAGAGATTTTACAAACGGGACAAATTCCATCCAAAAAATTTAATAAAATTTCCCACCAATAAGTTGAGGCCCTTAGGAAAGTGTAAATAAGTTGAAGTACTAAAAAAAAAAATCTATAGTTGTTGTACAACATTCTGCAGCTAAAGATCCAACAAGATTAAAGGAATGCCCTAAACAAGATACAAACTCAGCCATACAGTTGTGATTTTTAATTCTATTTTGTAGACCTGTGTATTTTCTAGACATGTTACTTGCATTATCATATGCTTACACCTCGATAATATTTGATATTAATGTCATAGTCATCTAGTGTTGTAAGTACAGAAGATTCTAAATCACATGATTTGTGTCCAACCCGAAGGAATGTATTTTAAAAATCATTCAACTAGAAAACCTTCTTCAGAAACATACCTTACCACAAATGCTAACTAGTCAGTGTGAGATACATCAAGTGTTGAGTCAACAATAATTGAAAAATATTTTACGTTGTGGAGTTCTTCAACTATTTTGTTTATAAACTTTTGTGCCATAACGTCAATAAATTCATTACATGTCGTCGTAGATAAATAAGATGGAACTCCTTTTCCTACATTTCCATACTGTGAAATGTGATTTGCCAAAAATGGGTCAAACTCTGCAATAAGTTCTAAAACACCCTAAAAAATTTCCATTTCTAAAAGATCCTAATAAATTGTCACCATCCACAAAAAGCAATACCTCTAGTAGCAAGGAATTTCACAGTTGCAACAATACGCTTTAAAACATTCCTCCAATACTCTACTTCATTTTGGTATTGACTTGAAAGTGTAGAATCAACTCTTCCTAAAACATTACTTCGAGTGATGAAATTAAGAATTGAAGTCCTGTGATCAGGGGAATCCTCATGCTCTCTTAAACTAGCTGATGCATTTTTCCAATCATTAAATCCAATTTTGGAAAATGTGGTTGATTTTGCTTGAAAAAGGCAACAAGGAATGCAATAAACAACTCCTTTTGACTATGAGTAAAGCAACCATTCTCTTAATTTTCGTTCATTGTTTAAAATTTTCCGTTGAAACAAATCATTTAGAAACATATCTAAAATAATTTGAGTATTGGCATTTTGAATTTGAAAAATCAACATTCATATCTTGTTTTAGTGTATTTAAAATTATATATTCTATTGTATCGTTATCTATTACCCATTTTGCAGGATCGGGATCAATAATGAAATGTTCATTAACGATGGGTTGAACAATAGTATTTTCATTGTTCTCTTGTTGTGTGTTCTCCTTCTCTTGTGTGTTTTCATCTCCTATTGACTTTGATTGTGTATTTTTGTCACTAACCTGAAGAATAATTCTCATTTTCATTAAAAACTACATTTGACTTTAAATTTTCATTTGATGCACTTAAAAATATATTTATTTTAGGTGTCTTTTTAAAAAGGTTTTTTTCCTCCTCAATTTTTTGTTTAGCTTTTTTTTCGAAACTGAGCACCACTTAATTTTTTAGTTTTATCCATTTGAACTAAACAATTATCAAGTTACAATAACTACCTGAATACTTGTTGATAATGTATTAATGATGCTATTAAATTATAATCAATGACAATACTAATCCAAAAGTGAAATAATATAAATACAATCAATAAAAATTACATAATAAGAATAATTAAAAATGTAAATCAAAATGTAATAATATAATTGATGCAATTGAGAATAAAATTAATGTAAAATCAAATGTAAGATGCTAGAGCAGTTAGGGTCTGATCACTTAGCTTTATCTTCTTCCAGACTTCCCCCAAGATGAATTTGAAATTGGAGTCTCGACTCTTATAGCTCATAGTGCCAACAACCAAAAATGCAACACAATTCTATGAAAAATCCAAACACAACACTTGCACAGTTCATATGAACTGATAATTATTTGACAGGGATGCAGGAGAATTAGGTAGAAGAACTGTGTAGATACAATCATACATGATCATCAATGACTGCAGTTTGCACAACACATATATCTAGACTACATCTGAGACTAAGCATCAATAAATACTCATAAAGTCAGACATGAGAAATGCTTATGACACAAACAAGGTATGAGATTCTTTTTGGGACTAGTGCTGCATAAATTTTTCTTCTTGAAGGATTTTTATTCTACTTCTAAATTCCTAGATCACATAGAATACTCAAAATATCTTTTTCTCCTCAAGGGAGTCTGAGATAGGGAGATTCAATCTCTCTCTCTCTCTCTCTCTCTCTCTCTCTCTCTCTCCACCTGTTCATTTTGGTAGCTGAGAAGTAGGGGCATTACTTTCACAGACTTCACATATATTTCAAGGCAATGTAAATCTAGTGTGAACTGGTAGCAATAGATATATCATATAAGTTTATAACATATCAATTGATTAAGCACAAGAGGCAATGCTTAATCCAATTTGGAAATCCTTGTAAGAATCTAAGAGCTTCCTTGTGAGACTACACTGTGAGATTTTTAGTCAATCAGAGCTAATGGTCTATAAATTTCCTTAAATAGTGAGAGGGCTGACTAAAATATTTCATTATCATAGATGTCTGGTCTTCTTTAGATGATAATTTCAGTAGGAAAAAATGAGACACTAACTATCTGAAAATTTTGGTAGTGTAAGATAGAGAGGTTGATGTTAAGGAAGGTTGTGTATAGTGTGATATACGATCATAGTCTAGGTCAAAGTAAAATTTAAGATAATCTTACAATCTATAGGTTGGTGATGCCTTGGACAAACAAACCTAGACATTAATAGTGGAGGGGGCATTCAAGCTTTGGAAAAGAAGAATGATTACATATTATAAAAAAATGAAGATGGGATCTGCCTTGGAGAAAATAACAGATCTATCAGTATATTAAATATTTTTTTCAAAGATTGTTTTATCATGCCCAGATTACAAATGTTTGAAAACAAGCATTAAATTAGATCTATAGAATTTCAAACTACATATCTTATTTGAATTTTGAATATTAGCCTTTTTTGCGATAATAGGAGAAACTCAAAAACCTTATAACTCCATTAATCAATCAAAGTTTGAAAATATCTTGATCTCTATCATATTACTATTTAGTTGGAAAGTCTTAGATGCATAAAAATGGTTCAGAAATATCAAATTAAAACACAAATCAATCCACATATGAGTCATAACACCAAAAATAAAAAACCCTAATCAATTTTAAAGACATGTTACTATCCATGTACCTGTGTTATGTGGAACTTCTTCCCAGAAACTTGATTTTCTACTACTCAAACACAGGTTAATACAGATGAGAAGTTAGACCTTTGTTGGACCCAGGACGTCTCTGTCTAGTTGAAAAAATGCAACAACAAGGTTATTCAAAAACCAGAAGTTTTGATAGAAGTTGTTGTTGCTTCCTGCTAGCCTACTACTTGCTGCTCACTGTCACTGGTCAGTCTATCTCTGTGAGTCCTGAGTCATTAACAATCATCTGTCCCAATGTTGTGAGTTAGCTAAAACATAATTTGTAAACATAAAACAATGTTGTCAACAGTCAGTTCATCCTGAGCGATCACATTCATGGAATCACTATTCACAAATTTAAAACTGCACTTGTAGTCTGGACAGTGGAATGGGATTCAGGAACTGGGCGTTTAACTTTAATATCAATTCAAATTGTTTTTTGTAAAATTTTAAACAATATCCAACTCAGACTGCCTAGCCGACTTGCCACTTGGAAAATTTTTAAAAAAATGTGGCGCCCTCCGTTTTGTGCACCCTAGTCAACTGCCTAGGTTGCCTAAGGCAAGACACGCCCCTGTCATCATCTTGCAGGTGCAATGGTAAACAATTCATCTTTGGGTTCATTTTTGTCTCCTTGAAAATGTTCTCCTAGTGGCCAAAGGTACCTTACTTTTTAGATTATTATTGTTGTCAGCATTACAACAAAATTGAAGATATTCTTGTATAGATATATGTATTGAAAGAATGGAAATAAAATTTGAACATAAAGTAACGAGTGACAATATATTCAAAAAAATATCATCCATCATCCCATACCATCAATTAATATAAATATGTCGATTATGAACCAAAAAAAGAACGTTGACCATCCATTATGGGCCCAAAATAATGTATTGCTCAGTATGATTAGTTTTAGCCGTGAACCTTTTAAAATGATACATCTCTACAAATTAGGCACTTTTACCATCGGTTGGCTATTTTGACTCCAATACCCATCCATATTGTGGCTATATCGACGGTTTATTCCTACACATTCGTGCCCTGTCACAATTGGATCTTTCACAACGTATTCCCCACACTTGTCTTTGTGCAGCAAAACACAATATTTTTAGTACAATTTGGCAAATTCCATGGTCTCCCTCTTTTGATAACTATGGCCACTTGGTTTCTCCTTGACATCACTTTTTACGGCCCAAGCATGTTTAAAAAGGACATCTTCACAACCATGGGATGGTTCCCTACAGGGGTGAAAATGAACGACATAAAAGAAGTATATCGCATCGGAAGAGTGTAACGCCCACAATTTTCTACCCTCAAAATGTAGAGAACTAATAAATTAATAGTTAAGATTATGGTGATAATTTTTTTTTGTTTAAAAGTGTTAACAAGGTTAGACAGTTTCACACTTAATGAATTTCTCAATTAGGGGTTTCTACACAAGCTTGAACTATAGAATTAAATTAATAATTAAATATTGTATTTTAATTCCTAAGTTATATTTATATTTAAAAACATCTACTAAATCCCATTAGTTAATTTGGATATCCAACACCAAGGTTGTAATATTTTCTAACTCCAAGGTTTAATTGTTTAGCTACCCACAAGTGGCCCCATTCACACCATTACCCATGTTCTTTCATTTTAATTAAAAGTTTCATTCCCACAAAACGCCTTCTCACTTAAGTGAGGTAGGGTTTAATTTGGGCCATAAGATTGAATCTATCCTAGCCCTTAGATTAATGTTGCCCTAAAATTTCCTTATGTTTTTAATTTTAATCCTTATTTTTCTCAAACAAAGTCATTTGTTCTTTTCTTATTTGTAGGTTTTGGAAGAGGAGGAGGAAGAGGAAGGGGAGGAGCAATGAGAGCCTCCATGGAAAAATTTCTCTTGAAGTTAGATGAAATATTTCTCCATTGTAATGTTACCCATTTGTAGAGATCCTATTTTGGATCTAATTTTTTATTTTAAATAAAAATCAATTTTTTTAGAGTTCAACTATTGGGGAAACCCCATTTATTTTAAATCCAAGAGTTTTACACATTAGAGTGTTATAAGAGATATTGGAAAGCTTGAAATGTTAAAATTAGTTGATTCCTAGTTGCTAGAAGGATCCTTGTTGAATATTAAGCATACATTTTACTTAAAGTTAAAACAGGTCTGTTCCTGGATGAAAAATAATTTTTTTCGTCAAGAGTGACAAAACCGCCACCCTTCCTAGGGGGTGGATCACCAAACGACACTCCGAGATGGGTGGCGGTTCTGAAACCACTACTTTGCACAAGGTGGCGGTCCAGTTCATCGAAAATAGAACCTTCACCCAAACATAATTTTTACATATTTTATTCTTGAGTTCATTTTTAATGCAATAAAAAATTTAATGAGGGTGTTTTCTATTCATTTGTTTGTAAGGTGATATCATATTTAGTTTCTTAATTTCAAATACAAAATCACAACTCAATCTCTATTCAACTCTTTGCAATAAAAAGGTAAAAATTGAATATGACTTATTACAGTTCATTATATTTCACAAATTCTATTTTGCCAACAAAACACAAGAATTTAACACACTACATTTCAATACATCTTTATTTTTCCAAATATACATTTTTTTATATATTTCAACTTTGAATGTTTACAACCTTTAGGAGAGTTTCATTTCAAGACAATTAAATAACTTAAGTTTTCCTTCCATTATAACATTACAATACAACTATGGAAACCACCAATTTGCCAAATCATTCCTTTACAATCCAAGACTTCAAATTCTTTTTTTTTCACTAAGGCTAATCCTTTTCAATAAGGTAAGTAACAAAGAGAGCTTTCTACATTCATTAACTCATTTCAATCTTGGAATAAATGAAGTATTACAATTTTCCTTCAAAGATAAAAATATTTCAAATTTCCACTCAAAGTGGGAATAATAATATGATAAATGCAACAAAGAGAATTTTCACAAGGCTAAACACAAGTCTTATTTCATGTCTTCTCCCAACTTGAAACTTCAACCTTGTAATTCTTCAATATTCCCAAAGCAAGGATCACAATACAAAGGAATAAGGAATAAGCAACGCTCTCTGCCCAAACTTTAATCCATTAAGAGGAAAAGCCATCGCCTTAATGGCCCCTGAGCCCCAACCAAGGAACAATGGGGAATCTCGAGCAACATTTGACAAATTTTCAATAGACATGGCTTCCACAAAGAACATGCATTCCAAAAATATTCAACACATCAAAATGGACACACTCAACAAATCTTACAACTTTTTCCAAACAATACATAGGTTTAATATCAAACCAAATTGAGCATGGACTATGGGAAATCACCTCCTTTTTACTCCCGAGTGAAGTTATATTTTCACCCAAAGCCTCCATGTGCACAATACAACAAAACAACCTTATCTCTCCCTTGCAAGTATGCAACAATATGACCGTGATTTCCTTTTCACTCCACATAGGTGAAACTCCCAATCATACTACCACCAAATCCATGCCTCACAAACTCTCTTTTCCATGCCCAATGGTCCCATAATTCTATTTCCCACACCCAACTTAAGGCCTACTACCCAACCACGTAAAAACACATTCAAAAAAATCATACAATATTAAACAAGTACCATTTTCACACTTACAAACCTAAATAAGAAAAATACAAGGATGAAGATGCTACCTCTCCATCAAGCTTCCAAGAAAACTACACTCCACAAGTCTTTGACACCTCCAAGCCAAGTAAATTCCAAGAGTAACTCCAACAAGCTCCCAATTTCTAAAAATGCAAAAGGAATAAAATGAACAAGTAACCCCCATTCCATAAAATTCCACCAATAAATAAAAATGGAATGTGAGGATTGTGAGGTGGCTTCATGTAGGATGCCACTTCATCATTCCTCCATTATCACACACAAGTAAAAGCACCATGCCCAAGACAATAAATGAACATGAAAGACTATGACAACCCAAAAGACACTTAAACTTGCACACCATTCCTTCTAAGGACACATTAATCATGGTAAAAAAGAAAGTGCAATTATTTTCACTCTTTTACACTCTAAAAATGATAAAGAAGTCAAAAATTAACTCTCTAAACCATTGATCGGGTTTTTGGGTGAATTTAAGAGGCATGGGACAAGCTTATCTTTTCCCACTAATCTCCAAAAAAGCCCCCCAAGTCAAAATATGAATTTTGAAATTGGGGTGGAGAAAAAACAACAAAAACCAATACAAATACCCCTTACAACTACAAGATTCAAAGACCACCTACCCTCATAAATAACCAATTGTCACATCTTTATTTTAGTTAATAAATTAAGTTGGATATACTAATTAAGATATAATAATATGTACTAATAAAGTGACAATAATTTCCTAAAATGAAATACATATAACACAAAATAAAGCTCACACAAATTAAAAGAAAGGGAAACAATTTCACCTCATGGCCACACATGTGAGGTAACCCCCCATGGGAAACCTCCTAACTAGGCATGTAAAAATAACACAACATAACATTACACAAGTTGTCAAATTTTGGCCGTGTTGCTCAATACCCTACATCTTTTCATGGTTGGTCCCCTATCCCTTTTCAATGTATGTGATAAAATATACTTGCAACGCAAAAAAATTACCTCTTTGGTTTTACGGCCGTATTAACCACATCGATATTGGTCCATGGGTGACTGACGACGGTTGGTCAATCGACATCGGTTACTGTATATTTCTAGCAAGTCTACAAAAGCATGCCAGTGAAGTTGATTAAGCTCCACAACTCAACACACCAACCAATTGAATTATAATATTCCAACCGATCAACTAAAATATAATCTTCATATTGAAACATTCCCTTTTTATAACCTTGGATGACCTAAAGGATTGAAGGAGGATATTGTGGGAACAATTCCCCCTGTTTGTCAATGCCTCAAACATTAATTATGATAAAAAATTATTTCCAAATGCAAGCCTTGATAATTAATCTTGTCAAGCATCAGGGAAATGAGAGCTCAAGGTGTTGTCTCGGTGTTCAATGAATGACCTAAAGGATTAAAGGACGACATTACGTGCACAATTTTTTCCTTCTTTTCCCAATGACTCAAACATTAATCATGCCAAAAAGAAATTTCATATGCATGTCTCCACAACTGTTCTTCTCAAACAACTAGGAAATTAGAAATCGTATGAAGTTATCATTGTGATATGAGACCTCTAATTGTATGATTACATTTTTCACAATAATACCATTTACCATGAATTTCGATAACATGAACATCTCATTGGTTTCTTTGCTTACATGAGAGCACAAGTTGTGGGGCACATCTTCGACCTTACAATTTTTTGTCAGATTTGATGAAGAAAGAAGCCACATCTTATAAGGGCATTCCACAATAACTACCAACAAATTCGTCAATGAAAGGCTTAAGAATTTTTGCATCTAGTTATATTTCTAATGAAGCCTCTCAAGCATGGTACAAGGAAATCAATTTTCAGAAAGCTACAGAGAATTATTGAAATGGGTAGCCTGTACCAGTGTATTATCTGTTCTGTTCTGATCTTTCAATCATGTTCTATTAAGTATCTTTAACAGTGAACGTTGTCAGTATTGCACCTTTTTTCATTATGTGGTATTTTTTTGGTGCATTAATATGTGATCCAGTGTTCTCTGGGAAAATCATTTTGCAATCCGCATCTACATGTTGAACTTCACGACCTTCTTGGAGAGGAGAGGAGGCAATGTCAAATGAAATTCCAATCCTGCTAAAAAGGTAGTTAATCAAGGTAATGGTTACTCCTTGTCCAAATCAGCTTCTGAAAAGGGTGGAAGTAAGATTTAAGTGGTTGCAAAGTATAGTCTATTTTTTTTCATATATTTTGCAAAGATCATATTTGTAATTTTGATGTGTGGTGCAATATCTAATAACTTTTCAAAAGCTTACTGGCCATTCTTTTTGCAATGAAATCCTTATTTCTTATTGCTTGGGACTTAAATTTCTTAATTCCTTCTGGTCATAGCCAAAGCTTGATTGAAGAGATTGGACTCGTCTTTAAAATCAATGAGCCATATATATAGAGTACTAGGCAACAAATTCAAAGTGGAGTTAACCTCTTCAATCAGGCATCAATTATGAAGAATAAGGAATTAAGAAATTTTTAATTCCCAACCGATGAGAAATGAGGATTTCATTACTGAAAGTCTCTCAAATAGCAACATGTCTTTCAATTTCCTGGATGAACATAAATTAACATTAACAGTAGGACCCTCCTTTGGGTGCTAGGGTGCACAGAAGGAATTACAACGGATTATATGTATAGAGTTTTTTTCTGGGTTAAACTTCAACTATAATAAATCATCGGAACAAAGCTTGATATACAGGAAAAATTCTTGAAGAGCATTGTATGAATGGATAATAATTACTTCATCCACATGCTTCTAGGACTTAGCTACGGCTTTGCTATGAGAGAGATCTACAGAATGTGTGTATTCAAAATTAATAGACCTTACAAATTAGATTTTTTCAAGACATGCATGTCCATGTACCCCTCGAACGGTACATTAAAAAAAATGCTGGCAATGTTAATTTTGGCTCACTTCTCCAATCTCCCTTGA